>BGPR01001999.1:132210-150973 GCA_013235015.1 Araneus ventricosus
GTGAATTGTGATGGTGTGCGTCTTTGTGAGAATATTGTGTGGAGCAAATTGTGATGGTATGCGTTTTTGTGAGAATAAAATTGTGAGTTTTGTGAGAATATTTTGTGGAGTGAATTGTGGTGGTGTGCGTCTTTGTGAGAATATTGTGTGGAGTGAATTGTGGTGGTATGCGTTTTTGTGAGAATTGTTTCTATATGAAGTGGATTGTGTTAGTATGTGAAAATTCAGTTTATTTTTTTAGTGAAATCCAAAAGCTGTGATATACTTGGGAGAAGTATTTGCACATTGCAGGCACGGGAAAATATTTTTGGTGCAAGGTGCTTACAGATGATAGTTCTGAAAGTTTGTCAAGAAATCGAAAGTTTGGAAGAAAATATATATCGAATTTAATCTCGCAAAAAATGAAAAATACTTTTCTTCGAAATTATTCTTCTAGTTGTATTTCAGCGATGGCATTTTCTTCATGTATAATGATTATGGTATACCAATCTTAAACATTTGGACGGTTTAAAAGTTCTTACGGTGACATTTTCGGAATTTCAAATTACTATTCCTACAGAGGATGTAATATCTGGCAACTTCTAGCTTTTTCTCCTATCTTCGTTAAAACAATTATTTTAAAATCGTATTAATCGATATCCAAAGCAGATTCCAAAACACGAGATACCAATAGAAGGATTTTAATTCTCTTAATTTCAATTTCGTAATCTGAAATCGTTCGTTGAATCATCTAGAATTAACGAAGCATATAAATAAGGTGTATTTTTTTGTACCAGAACAATTCGGGGAATCCCAACAGTTGGTATCTTGAGGGTGTTTCCCGTCTACTGGATTCGATAAGGAGACCAAAAATGTTATGGATGCCTGAAAGAATTCATGAACATTCTCTTTAGAGTGAAGTCCGAATGATCAGTAAGGATTACGAGACTGAAGGTTGAAATGTCTTATCAATCGGTTTTTGCCACTTATTCCAAAGTCTGGAAACTCGCACCGTCAATGTCTCATGCTAAGTTTTAGCAATACTTAAGCTTTTAAATGCATAAAATTCCTTGTGGTAAATCAAACATTAGGATCCTTTTAGTTGCATGTGCATAATGTAAACAAAGAAAATCGCTTAATTTTAACTATCGGAATGTTGAAAAAATTGAATCGATGAATGCTACGAAACTGCTTTTTGATTGCCTATTTGGAACTGCAAAAACTATTTCTTTGTGGATTTTACAGACTAAGTGGTGATTCAGTGAATCTAGAATTTGAGGAATGACCATGACTTAAATGCATTTAATATTTAATCAAAGTTCGAAAAGCTGTTTGAAGGTCTTAGCTGGAATGCGGCAATTTCTTCTTCAGCTTGTAGAAAGTTATAATATCGTTTTATAAATGACAAACTATCTTAAAATTGACCATTTTATCCTTAGTAATGGTGTAGGGTTTTCGGTACAAATCGTCTTTGACCGATTATTAGATTTCCTCTCCTAATGTAAGCGATATGTTTAAACTTTGGTGTATTTTCTCTCACAATTTTTTAACTGAACCAATTCGAAAGACAATCTAAGATTTGCAAAAGACAAACAATCGGTAGCTTCTATATATGAAGAAAATATTTCCATGTTCTGTGATTTAAAAGGAAATACATTCAAATTTAGAATTTAACTCGCGGAATTTGAATCGGGCAATAGCTTAGCAAAGTGCCCTAAACGTGCAGCCTGTTTTGAAGTTTATTCAAAATTTTGCGGCTATGCTCAAAATCTTGTACCTCTGAAAGATTCGTATCGGATTTCGGCACCCAGCAACCAATAACTAGGATTTTTCTGCATTATGCCTCTCCTTTCAATTGGCGCTTATTGACAATATTTTACACGAGTTGGAATTTCATTCCTCTGGATTAGATCTAAAAATGCCTATAGTTGCGTTGCACTTAGGATGCAGGGGAACTTCAATTTTTACCAAAAATAACCAACCATGAGTTGTTATACCACTATAACTGCAGAGAATTCTGCTTAAATTTGACAATATCGAGATTCAACTTTATTGCGATCGTTCAGTTTCTGTGATGGTAACATAAGACGCCAATTATGGTTGGCGTCTTGTATTTAATTTTTTGCACTATGTGCACCTTATATCTTTATTAATTTTACCTAGATTTCTAGGTTTTTCCCTACACAAACTGGAACTAGCTTATAAGTCATTTAAGATAGTATAGTACGCCAATTTGCAGGATTAGAGAGTGAGCAACTTCTACCACAGGATTCTTTTTTTCTGCTGAGTGAGTTTCTTAGCACTTAAGCCAAGGGACTGTTGCAGTTTAAAATTCGTTAAATTGCAGCGTTTAAGACTCTAAAAAACGACAATACTGAAAATGGATATTGACCAGGGCTTCGTTTGCCTTTTTTCTAATTTGGTAAATTTCTGAAATATTTATTACGAAATTAGAATTCTAGATCCCAGTGTCAGCTACTTGGATGACATCCTCCTGGTAGGCTCTAACTATTGATTCAGCACATTATATATCACTTGCTGCCTGGAAAATAGCAAGATACGGAAGAAACGTGGATTAAAAATTCTAGTATTGGTCTCGTGTCGTTAATTTCAAGTTTTGAAAATGAAAGGTGTTTGCTTTTCATGTGACCCTATTCAATAGAAAATTGGCGACTTCAAAACAATCTAGCTTATCACGCCATAGGTTCTTGCTCGCCATAGGTTTGACGGAATTGTAGTGAAAATCTCAATTTCACCCTTCCGAACTAATGCGCCCGAAAATGCAGTTCTTACTAGGTGCCATTGTTTTCGATGTTCTTTTTTGATGCTTCTGGCATTTCTTGAACGATTCGTACCCGATTTTTAGTTTCGCAATGAAATGATAATGTTCCATAAATCCAATTTTACCTAAATTCCTGAACTATTTTGAAACTCTTCGCTCTTCATATATTTAATTTATTTTCAAAAATTTATTCCCGATTTCAAATTAATTTCTTATGCTTGTTTCTAGGTTCATGTTTTCTAATAAGTGTCGGTATATGACGTTTCATCCGACTTCCCATACTAGATGAAGTTAAACCGCTTCCCAAATATGTATTGGCTACATAATTAATATTTTTATGGACTGGTGCACTACTATTACTTCATTAAAAGACGAATCTAAACAGTTGAAGCTACTCGTTCAACCATTCCCCTCTCTTGAATTAAAAGTAATTCAGATATTTCAACATGCTTTTCACTTGGTAGGTTAATGACAGCATGTAGCAAGCATACACACCAACTGTAAGTTTCTACAACACATCTACTAAATAAGGAATTAGACAATAGAAGAGCCAAGGAAAACCTCCGATACTTTATTTTTATGGAATGCGATTTCTTGTAATTGTTTTTCCGACAAACATTACCTATATTATCCGTCTTTCGAAAAGTTATGGATTCAGATTTCGCATCGTTCTTCAGTAGAATTTTAATCCTTTCTTTAAACTGCATAAGTGAAAACTTATATTGGTTCTCACTGTTTTCTATATTTTTATTAATTTTTAGTCATTTCATGAAACGTGGAATCGGATATTCGAAATACGAATCGTCTTAAATCGGCATTTTTAGTGGATTGATACGCATTATAGATTTAATTTTTCTACTAATGCATCCAAGTCTTTAAAGCTCCTCTGACAATTCCTGTTCTCTTCGAGTTTAAAAAGAAGTAACTTCTTTGCAGCCTGGGATTTTACAACTCGTCTCTTACACGGAATGTTAAATTTCGCCACGTACAAAAAGGCATGCATGAAATTTGGATTATGGTTGAAATATCAACTAAATTAATAGGAAGGACCAGGAAGAAGCTCCTGGTACCATAATAGAAGTGCAATGAGACTCGAGGGTATGACGTATTTCGGGATAGAAACATTTCACGCTTAGTTGGACTAATAGATCGATATTTATAGGGCATTAGATCTCGCTGGTAAATTGTCGAATTCGCAAATAATCAGACTACTGCATAAGAATCGTAAAATCAAGCTAAAGCTTATCTATGGCAACAATGCATCATTGAAATACGGAACTCTCCTTAAGTTCAGAGATAAGTAAAGATTGTAGAAATACTGGGACTCGACAAACATTAGCATTTTTGAATTTCAAGTTTATTATACTTTCTCACATGAAAGAGTAATAAAAAATACGACGATTTCTCAAAAGCATAGCATAAGAACTTGTCACCCTATGACCACAGCGCTCAAAACAACCATTAAACTGTCAGAAATGTCATGAAATGAAGTGCGTAACGTATAAAGAATATTAAGTTTAAATGCATCTCAAGATTTCCTGTTGTATCCTTTATGATCATGTAATGTTTAGAGAGAAGAGCCGGTTTTTACATGCTTCCGTTAATGCATATTGCAACAGTTGTCTTTCCAACCACCTTTTAGGAATTCGATAGATTGGAGATATCCGCTTTGGAACTGGGGGTTATGGATTCGAGACCCAATTCCTCTCAAGACTGAGGCTATTCGTGTTTAGTTCATGGTAAACACGTGCTATGTTAAATATCTTCCCGCCCCTGTGATGAGGAAAAGTTATGGTATTGTTAATTGGGCGTTTTTATCTCCACTAGATCTCGGTTAAAAATTACGACGTCAGAGCTTAAAATTAGCCCCGTTTAAAGTTAACGGTAATATAACCAATCAATCTGCGTGATTCGCTAGTTTAAAATAAGTTTTGTTATCCAAGTTTAATTTTTAGATTATGGGCTAGGAAAGTGCTTTTCCTGATTTCAAGCAACTAGAAGATACTCTTAGTTCTCCCCCGAACCACCCCTGGATTACTATTTTTTCCATCATTTGCATTTTTCCCCATCATTTTATTCAATTTTATCTCGGATGAGTTGGCAGAATAAGACAATGGAATAGTAAAAGCATGCGTCAGGATACAAGTAGCGAGAGTCTTAGTATCTTGAAGGGAAGATTGAAATCCTAATTCTTTACTGAAACATAATTTATACTAGCCCCTCAGCGAAGGTAAATTTTTGCTGGCACCTATTAGGAAAATTCTAATTGAAATTAAATATGTAAATCCGCCGAATCATTTTATTAGGGTGAATAGATATTAAACTTCCCAAATGCTAGGAAAAAGATTTCCGTATAAGAAAATTTTACCATTTTTCTCCATTTCATGCAACTCAATTATATGCTTCTAGGCGCTCTAATGTTTTAGATAAATTTTAGAATGCATTGGAACCGCGCCCTACGGTACCCTGAATGAGAAAGACGAAATCTGTGTCTCAGAACGGGTCTGTGCCTGGTGGAGTCCAGAATGTTAGTGGTCGAAGTTATATGGCCAAAGCATTTTGAAGGTAATTAGTTTTTACGAAGTTCTGATACATTGAAATTGACATTTTGTGGTAACTGAGGGGAGTTATCGACTTGAAACCTGAAATAGTTTAACGGGGGAAAAAGGAGACTTGACTACTTCGACATTTCATGCAGCAGCAAATTGGTTCAACACTTTTCCCGTCACTTATTACTTGCGGCCACTTGAAGAAGGTTGATTAATCAGATCTTCTATTTAAACTTCGATGGATATTTTAGTTAAATTCTATTTTAAGTGAAGAAAAAGGCCATAAATCGGCTGTTTTAAAGCGTTTCCTGGAGTTGTAAACGAATAAGGAACTACTTCGGCAGAGTTTCCAGTCATTCCATTCAATTCTGTGTATTAGATCAAGTTCGTGAAATGAAGTCATTACCTGTAATAATTTCGACGTGAATCAAATGGCAGACAAATTTATTTGATTAGTGAACTAAATTATATTTCTAATTTTTAAGAAATGTAAAATACAAAACTTGTCTAGTCAACTTCTGCATATTATGCGGAGTAGACCTAGTGAATGCTTTCTTGGGAACCAAATTACCGCTGCCTGTCATAAGGATTCCAAACTGAAAAATTGAGGTAAATATAAATTTTTGAATCGAACCATTCTCCAACTTGCTGTTAAAACCTCTTTAATGTCCTATTCAGTGGTTCCCAACCTTTTTGGTTGTGAGGATCACCTATTGTGTAAAAATATTTGAGGCCCACTAACTAAATATACAGACAAAAAAAAAATGCAAACGCATTATATATATATATATTATACACGGATATCTCAACAATTAGAGAAGCTTATTGTAAGAGGATTAGTAGTGTATTGTTTTCAAAACAAATAGTTATTAATTAGCTGTCTCAAGGTAAGAAAACTCAAAAGAATGCAGTTATGATTCAAAATAAAAAAACTCGGTGATTTTTAATCTTGTTTGTCCTCCACGTGAGAGGCGATATCTGAATTAAAACTTGACAGTTTCAGTCTGAAGTCACTTCCTACATTCAATTTCTTTCTGTACTTACGAAAATCTCAAAAAAAATCTAAGGAAAACTAAAGTTGTGGAAATACGTTCACGCAGATAAGTGGTTGAGAACCCATCAAACGTCTCGGTGTAAGTTTGGCAATTGCTGGATACTGTTGCCGAACACAACGGGACAAATGATATTAAAAAAACGATTTTAGAGTCTTGTCGCATGATAGTTCAAGTAACAAGTCGTCTTCATTTGATGGTAGTTTCTCTCTCTTCAGCCCTGACTTTGACTCGTGACTAGCATTCCGCGGCCCACCATTAAGCCATCCACGGCCCACAGGTTGGGAACCGCTGTCCTATATTATGAATTGCGCTGGATATCACTTGGAGAAAAGCATTTGTTCTATCCAACTCTACAATCCAACTTTGATTGAGTGACTCTTAATATTTTTCAAAGTACCATTCTTTTCGAATGTTAGAATACTTCTAAAAAGTTTAGAATCAACTACTACTAACTTCTATTAGATCCTAGATTCTAAATTAGAAAAGTCTAGATTAACGAATGGAAAGTTTTAAGTATCAAGAATTCTACATCTATATGAATTTGCTTCTTTAATCCAAATATGGTGCCACAGAGAAGACTGCCCTCAATGGAATATAATTCTGCATAAATGAATCTTCCTCACTGTTGGCGATTCCTGGACAAACTGCATCGCAATCTTCTGATAGAAATGAAAAGTTCTTCAGATTGCGACCCAACTTCGGAGGTACAATCGACGCCCAGCAATCATGGATGCGAAAAAGGTAACATTTCTTCTACTTGCTAAAACTACAGTAATAGCCATGACTGTGATTAATATTAAACCTTCGAAGTCCGAATGATTTTGAAGAGTAGAGTAGAAAAAGAAACTTTGAGGCGTATGCTCACTAAAAACTGCGTTGTCTCTAATTTATAAGAAAAAATTGAGAGTAGAAACTCTGCTTTGAGTTGATTGATTGAGTGGTTGATGACAGGGAACCAAAAATATCGAAACAATAAACCACAAGCGTGGATGATTTTGAATGAATAACCTCATTGCTTTCAATAACAAAAACTAGCTTTGGCCGTGCATAAACCAAATATTTTGATTCAAACACCTCTCTGAAATCTTAAAAAATATTTTATGCATAGGTTTTTACCACTTTCACTCCTAATGCCGGCTATAGCAGGCAGCATTCATTCAAAATATAATAATTCTATTGTAAAAATTATTGTTTATGTAGAAATTATCAACATTGTTTTAAACACTGGTGTATGAGGTATTCATTGATTACGCTAAATATTAATTTCATATTAATAAAACATATATAAAGGACTAAAGTTGTAGAAATTTTAATAGGACTTCTAAAAGGCAATTTCCATTTATAATCTCAAGTTTAAGTTTGAGGCATTAATTTTTCTGTAATCTGGACATGGATGTTTTCGCACACGAAAGTCAAGCTTCCTTCCGTATTCAGTTACAACGTTGTTCAAGTTGAAAGAAGGTCTTTTTGCTGGAAAATTTGAATTGCTGTCATGGGTTATATAGCAGCCTTGAATTAAAAATTTCTTTGAGATCTCTTTAATCTTTGATTTAACCTTTAATTATGAGATCTTTTTAAGAGAGAGGGCATTTCTGATGCATGATTTTCCAACTCTTTTCTAAACTTGGTTGTTTCCTTTTAGGTATAACTCTTAGAAAAGTCAACTTCAGCCTAAACAAAATTGTGTCCCAGAAGTTGACAAGTTCTTCGTGAAGTACTAGACCGTTACAAGTATACCCCGGATACGGAGCTATCCCCGGCCTGCCGAAGCGCGCTCTGTCCGATGAACGATATCCATGTCAGCAGTCGGAAACTGAAGTCGGAGTTCTAACGACCATCAACGGCCACGGCCTGACACCTCCCGAAGGAGGCGCGTCCAGTCATCGGAGTGGGAGTAACTCAACCTCGCACCATTATTGTACCCTAGGAGAAGTGAGAACCCGCTTGCATATATCCGGCGGTTTCCCGTCCACGAATTTTTGGACCCCGGGGAGCCGTTACAAGGATGGTGTAAGGAGAGGACATCCATGAAATCAAGTTAAATTATTAAAAACTACCACAAGTTGTTTATTTTTCACTGAATGCTCTATGACATTGAAAAACTATTAACTCCTAATAGCAGAAGTGTGAATGTCTTGCTCTCGACAGTCGCAGTATGATACTTGAAAATCAAATGCCTTGTTGTTGTTTCATGTCCCCCTGGTCCAGATACTAGACCATGTCCATGATACCATGTCGCTCTAACAGTACCACAAGTTCATTTTCCCCCTCACTCCACAGCAGCCTCGCAGAGGCCCCAATACAGTCAATCACATAAGCAGGACAGGAACAAGGGCAAGAGGAATAAGACTTTTCTTCGTCGACGAATTTCAAGCTTTTGATATGGCCACTACGAAGTCTGGCCAATGCAGTCTGTGCGGATCTTGTACCTTCGGACTGTAGAGACGGACCAGGACGATTTCCAGCATACCATTCGTGTGCGGGAGGGACCAGTCGCAATCAAATGCCTTTTAAAGTGTTTGTTTCCACTGTCAAAGACTTTTAATGTTAAATGTTTCGATAATGTCTCGCAAAATTCATTTTGCTAAAACAGCCTTTTCGAAATTTCTGTACATTACAGAACCTTAATGAAAAGTTTACTTTTGTAACAACACTTTCAAGAAGTTTTGTAGGGAAATATGTATCGTTTCTTTTTGGTACTATTGTACTGGCTTCTGTACATTATCCTTCAAATGTTTGTTGCTGATATTATCTTCATTTAGCTCTGAAAATGGTGCGAATTTTTTTTACAGAATTTTGGCTGTAATATGAAACTTGCTGCTTTTTTTAATAAGAATATCCTTAAAAAATATTGGTTATTGCTAAACCTTCTAAAAATTTGGTTCTCATCTTGCAAAGAGAAAGAACATTATAGAGAGATTTCAAATTCTTGGTGTTATACGAACTGTAAAAATTTCTCCCTGAAGGTGCTAGATAGGGCATAGTATGCATCGGTGTTCTTCTAGTGTTACAGGTTGAATTCTCGGAACCATAAATTCTCGCTGAAGGTGCTAGATAAAGCATAGTATGCATCAGTGCTCCTCTAGTTTTACAGGTTGAATTCTCGCTATAGTTTGAGAAGTTCATAAAGGTAGCAAGCTCAACAATTGATTTTATTATTTTGATGTTGGTTGTTTGTACAGCTTTTTTGAAACGACTAATTGCCTCTATGCAATACTAAATTTTAAACAAAACTATCGCATTCTATTGAATTTCACCGTCTGCTAAATTTCTCGTGTTCTTGGATAATAAAACCCGTATAATCTGTATTAAATTCCTCAAAAAAATTATTCCTTTTGAAAAAGGCATACAAATTGTTACATTCTCGTGTCATCAGTGGCACCATATCATACTGAGATCACATCTGCCCAAACGAGTTATAGAAAGTTGGTACCTATTGTCAGATATGGAAACCCTCCGCTCTTTTGCTGTCGATTTCATCAAAATGACGAAAGCTGGAGGGGACATGTTTATTCGCCTATTCAAGGAATTCGGGAAACTGATATTGCTTACTGCGGGTCACACCCCTGCGGCGTAAAATCCGCCAAAAGAGGTAGACTCGTCTTTCCACTATAGGCAGTGCTCGTTTGAGAATGGGATGGTACAAAGATGATTCGTTTGGGATAATTCTGTGAACGGAATATACCAACAGGTTTTTATGCAACTTGCCCAGATGCATATAAGCTATTGGATGCTAACGAGTTCCCTTTCCCTATCGTCCACATTGGACCGAGTTATACAGCGGAAATGGATGGACTTGCGCATGACTTTCGATTCTGAGTCCCTGAATCCAGCCCTGAGTTCTGGGCATACCAGATGGTAATAGCAGCTGAGATACTGAACTTTTGAGAACATTAATCGTCTACTTCCTAAAAATGGCGATCAAGAAATAAACTTCATCGCATCAAGCCGATGTTTGAGAACTGGTCAGATGTTAACCACAAATAAGACGCAATTCTGACCAGAATTCGCATTGGGCATATAGGATTTACCCACCGCCATCTTTTGCTAGGTGAACCAACTCATACTTGTTCACACTGTAGCTGCATTATGTCTTTGAAACACATCCTAATCGAATGCCTACATTCGAACGACCTCGCCTTCTTTGGTCACTCTAATTTTTCTATACCCTCATGTTTACATCTTTGAATTTTTAAAAATCGTTAGTTTTCAGATTTAAATAATCTTTCCTGGCTATTTTACTCCTTGTTCATCTTTACCTCTTCTCGATAAAATGGCAAAGCTTAAAAACAATTAATGAAAGTTTCATGCAAATAAATTTAAGATGGCTGCCGATTATGTTTTACAACCTACTGACTTGTTTGGTGCATCATGGCCAAATACTGGCCCTTGAATCATAAACTCCAAGTAAACCAAACCTAAAAATGGCGATGGAACTCTGTTGTGATGTAGTGAAACGTCACTGTAAGTTCCTAAATCCTTAGGGATCTTGCCCTAAATCGTAAGCGAGTTCTGTTTCCCTATCACTGTTGTGCTAATTCACGTGTCTTGAGTCGATTATCTTTCACAACTTACTGACTTGATTGACACAGTATGACCAAAATACTGGCCTTTATAATAAACCCCAGATAAAGCAAGCCTAAAAATGGGGATGAAGCTGTGTTCTGATACAGTGAAACTCACTAAGTTCCTAAATCGGTGATCCTGGGAGGAATCTTGCCTTTTGTTAAACTCGGTTGTGCTAGTTCACGTGACTTGAGTAGTCACATGATAAAGTAAATTCAGCTTGTCATCTAATGTGTCTAAGTGCAGGTTGTCATATGAACTATGGTGTATGTATGTCTTGGAGCTATGACGTCAAGTCCGTTTTACAAATTATTTAACTTGTTTTCATGTTTGTAATGAAACAACAATATTTTATCTATACTTCCTGATGTGCTGGATTTTGAAATTTTGTATGCTTGTATGTTATTGATGAAAATGCATTATTTTAATATTTCCAGAACTTAAGTTAATCGATAAACTGATTTAATTCCATTCGAGTGACGTAATCAATTGGAGAAAAAAAGAAATGTAAGAATCCTCAATGTTCAAATAATTATAAAATTGAAGATTAGAAAATATTTAAACTCGCTAATAAGTTTTAAAAAAATTACTTTTACTGAATGTATTTTTCTGCAAGGTGTTCAGTGGATTAAAAAACACTGAATCTGCTCACTTGATAATGTTTATCATCATGATTCGACAACATTATATTTAATATAATAATGTATTGTTTAAAGATATGTATTTGTGGTTATACTAATTTAGCTCGAAACTCGAGTTCAGTGCCATAAAACATAAATAATACATCGTAATGAGAACATTGCGCATTTATTGCATCCATTCGCATTTTTTAAAGTTTTATATTTATAGACTTAAGTTAAATTTTTTAAACTTAAAATACATAATGGAGTTTAGAATAATTAAACTTTCTTGTAATTTTATGTAACTATTATTTAAATACATTAAATTCATTAAGAATGATTTATTTTAAGTTTCTAGAAAAGAATAACCGATTGGCTGTGCTAGCCAGCTAATCGGGAAAGTTCTGGGAACATTTGATCACCATGCCTGATCACCATGATGATCAATGTTAAGCTAAAAAAATATTTTTTAAAAATTGTGACTCCTACGCAATGAGAATAAGAAACCCTGTTCTTCCTTAATTGTTTTGTTAGATGTTAGCAATATTTAATAAGATTATTCATAATAGAAGTCTTGCATTTAAATCTTCAATTTTTAGAATAAATATTGAATGGATGTAATGAAAACACAATGGGCGCTGAGTAAGTTATTGTTTAAATATTAAGAGTTCAGTATTGGCATAGAAATTCTGTATCAGTGATGTTTTTTGCAATAATTTGAAAATATTCGGAGAAATATAAGTAACGCTATCTGGTGAAAAGTTTTTTTCGTTGCCATCAGACATTCAAATGTTGCATTAATATTAACCCCCTGCTGGTAAAATGACGAAAATAGCTCGTCATTGGTTTTCATGCCATAATAGCACGATTCGATGATTAAATCCTACCAGAAGGGGTTATGGTGGGAAAAAATTATGGTATGTTTTCATGCGTGTGAAAATATTTGAAGTCGTGTTTACATGTTTGTTGCGTTACATTTAAGCAATTTTACATGCTTGTAAATAAGAATTCAAAATTTAGTTTATGAATTTTAAATTGCAAAATAAGTGTAATGAAATAAAACCGTGTTTGCTTATTAAGATACAGTTGTAGCCAAGTTAAAAATTAATATCCATTCTACTTCATTCTACTTCTAAATACTGCTATAACTATGCTACTAAGAAATCTTAAAATTCAGAATTTGTCTTATCGCATCTTTAAAAAATTTTGAACTTATAAATGTTTTATTCAAAAGTAATTTTGGAGTTGGAAGTAATTATGTATGAAGTATATATGTATGATTTTCTATCAACTTTAAGTGTTTAATTTCTTTTTTGATAACGATTTATTTCAACTAAAAAGCATTTGTACTAAAGAATTGGCATTTTCTTAAATTAAATCTTCATTAAATTTACTGTCCGAATATAATTCCCATTTCATATGCATGTACCTTGTATTTTATACTGAAATTATTTTGTAAACTTTGTTTGTCTATTGAAAATGTGTAAATAAAATTTTTATTTGCATTTCATCTTGTCGTTTATGTTTATTTAATTTTCATTTTATTTACTGCTAAATTAAAGCCTAGGAAAAAATTTGAAATAAATCTTTGTTATAATTTTAAAATGATTTCTAGGTAATCAATTTCCAATTTTGAGATAATTATAGTTAGATTAAAGGCATTTCTGCTTGTATTTCGATGTCTGATATAATACATGCCTATGGTACAAACAGATGTTTTACGTCAAACGAAACTTTTAAAATTTTAGTTGCGCAATAGATTTGGAAGCTTTGACTTACTAAAACAGTTCAAATGCCAAAACCGAGCGAATTAATTTAATTTATTGAAAACCGCAATGAAAATGGTTGTGATATTTTAATACTATGTTTTTTCTTTGAAAATTTGGACCCACGGCGACTTTGACAGTCTCGGCTTTGGGTCCGAAGGGTCGCAAGTAGGAAACCAGATTCCAGTAAAGATTTTGGTACAGCTTTGATATACGACATCACTGGCGATATTTCGTTATTTTGGCGACTTTCTGGTTAAAGATAAGTTTAAGGTACGAAAATTCTCGTTTTGGGGAGTTTTTTTAAAAACTAGATTCGTAACATTCGATAAAAAAGCGAAGCTACGAGTTTCCGACGCCATGTTTGTTTAGGCAACGCGACCGACGCCACGTTTGTTTAGGCAACGCGACCGACGCCACGTTTGTTTATGCAACAAAAAAGTTGCCGAAATATCACCAGTGATGCCGTTTATCAAAGCTGCTCCAAGATTCGCCTTGTAGGTGAGGCTGTTGAACATTAAATCTGTCATCGAAGATCAAATGTCCTTCTGCTGGTGTGGTGTGAAAGTCTGAAGAGGGGGTTGCCAGATAGGGCGCCATTTTCATCCGACTACGGTTCAAAATGCGGAGTTCCGTCCCAAAATAGTCTTAGTGTTGCTTCAAAACGTGACATTAATCTGAACTAATCTATGAAAGTTTCCTGCAAACCATAGCATTTAGGCATGTGCCCGTAATGACAGAACGCCGCCCACGTCCCCGTGCCTGATGCCTGTACGGCACCCGTACCGGTTGATTGGACATGGGACGCCCGTAATGACAACTGGTTATCTCAATCCAGCGGAAAACTTAAATTTATCTAGAGGAAAATTAACTGATCTAATCTATAAAAATTCATTTCTGAAATGACGGGTCATAAAATAAGTGAAATTAATTCCAAACGTAACTGTTGAAAGACGACTTCCAGAAGCAGAAACTTCCTTTCAAATGAGATTAAAAACGAATAAATTATCTTCACGTTGAATTGGTATCGAGACACGTATCGATTAATGAAATAACTCCCACATTTTCATAAAGTACTTTTTTTATCACTTCAATATTTTAATATAAGCAATTCAATTCTCAATAAACTCGGTTTTTTCTTCATTTCAAGTTCAATAATGCATGGTTGTACGTTTAGTTTCTCGTAATTTTAAATAACTGAAGTTAAATAATGAAGTTTGTGAGTTAAATTCAATGGAATGAGTTCAGTTTTATCTGGCTCGTTCAATCGTTCCATCATAATAAAACCCTAATTAAATATATAACCTTTTAAGATGTGATCCTCGAAATAAATATCTTACCAAAATTTCATTTTTTTTTTTTACTGAAAATAGTATACAAGTCTGACCTAGTCCTAATCTTTCCTATTTTAAATCAAAAATGAAATCATTCGTATTAATTCAATTATAATTCGAAATTTTAAATGTCAAAGTTCAAGTGGTGCGGATTTGTATCGCTACACAATTTAATGTCATTCTACCGAGAACTGTTCCAACACGACTTTTCTAATTATATAACTAAGAGTCACGTGACTAATATGGAAGCACGTAAAATGTTAATTTCCACGAGTTGACACTTGCTAAAAGAACTGCTCTGACTTGATTGTTCTGATTAATTAACCAAGGGTCACGTGACTGATATGGAAGCAAGTAAAATGTTAATTTCCATGACTTAACACTTGCTGAAAGTGTGGTCCTTTGGGTTTGTTAGAAAATAACAAATGTACTGGATGTTGGGAAATATCTTCATTAAACTTACCGAATACAAAATAAAAATGACAACACGACCATCGTCAAAAACAAAGGCTTTAATTATACCAAATTTATCTGTAACATGCACAGCAAACAAACGGTTAAATCTCGGGATAGTATCAACAGCAACAGTCACTGGTACGACTTAATGGAAGTATAATGTTTTGCTATAACTGTGACAATGTCGGGATTCCCTGCATTTATACAAACATAAAAATCACAAAGAATTTATTTGTGGTCCTTTGGGTTAGTTAGAAAATAACGAATGCACTAGAAGTTGGGAAATATCGTCATTAAACTTACCGAATACAAAATAAAAATGTCAACACGACCAACATCCAAAAACAAAGGCTTTAATTATACCAAATTTATCTCTAACATGCACAGCAAACAAAAGGTTAACCGTCGGGATAGCATCAACAGTCACTGGTACGACTTAATGAAGTATGTTTTGTTACTACTATGACAAAATGGGGATTCCCTTCATTTATACAAACATAAAAATCACAAGGAATCTAGTCGTGGTCCTTGGAGTTTGTTAGAAAATAACTAATGCACTAGATGTTAGGAAATATCATCATTAAACTTAAGATGGATATTAGTGCATTCTGAGAGATTTGGATTCCCAAAGGGCAAAGTCAAATTCGACGATTATGTTCCCGAATTAAAGCTAATTAGTAATTCTTTTCTTCGAAAAGTGCATATTCGTAATGAGATATCGTGGTGTTGTTTGGAATTTTGATACGTTTCTTTTGGGGGAACGTTTCTTCATGCTTTGGGAAGTTAAGTCAGGCATTAGAACCATGAATATTCTTGGAGTGAAAGAATAGCATTTGTTGGTATTTTGGAGAGTTAATCTTGAGAATAATTATGAGTAGAACAAAAAGAAAAATCCTCTTTTGGGATTTGATAGTAATAAGGGTCTTTCATAATTGCAAGACAAAAGTTTATGATTAGAAATGTAGTTGCATCGCAATTAACATATTTTTTCAAAATTGTGATCATCACTGATCATTTTCAGAAATTTAAGTGAAGAAGCTGTTTGGAATCTCATTGGATTTTGTTATGATAAATCATTTCAGGATTTTTTATAGCTGTTTAATTCAACTACATTTCTTATAAAATACTAGCAGTACCCGTACAATGTTGCGCGTGGTATCATGAATGTGAACTAAATGACAAAGAAAAAGCTCTCAATGACAAAGTTTTCGATACCTCTTTAAAATATTACGATATTTGTCTAGTCCTTACCCTCGAAGATATGAAAGATATTTCCATTCAAAAATAGTAATAAGGCAAATGGTGGCATGATGGGCAAAAACATTTAAATGTATTTTAATGTCTTGATTTTGAAAAGTCATATTTTCTATATTATTTATCATCGCCATGATTTTACTTTGACATTACTTATTTTTAGTATAACGAAATTAACTTAAATTTTTAAAAGATTATACTTTCACATCTTCATTATATTCATGCTTTGAGATACAGTACGCATAATGTTCATGCTGGACCAAAAATAAATTAATATCTGTAAATTATGTTTTGCTCAGATAAAATAATTACACATTTTTTAAATGTAAGAAAATATTTTATTGTGAAGTGATCCCCTAACTATATCCACCCCAACAATATCACACAGGTCAGAACGTTCCGACACTGCTTAATTTACGACTAAACCACTGCATCCAACGAAATCATTCAAATTATTCCTAGCGAAACATACTAAAAAGTAAGCAGGGAATAAATCATTGCTGACGTCATTAATCATTTCCCTGCTATAACTATATCCACTCCCAACAATATCACCCAGGTCAGAACGTTCCGATACTGCTTAATTTACGACTAAACCACTGCATCCAACGAAATCATTCAAATTATTCCTAGCGAAACATACTAAAAAGTAAGCAGAGAATAAATCACTGCTGACTTCATTAATCATTTCTCTGCTCTCATTATAATTTCCCCCGAAAGATGGCGCATACATAGCCAGGAAGAAACTGGCCGTTTTTGAATCGCCACAAAAGAAGAAAAAACACTCTTTGCTCCATCAAGACAAAAAATTATTACAAATGAACGAATAAAGGTATTTTAACCGTTCTTGTTTTAAAACAGGGTGAAATGTTCCATTTATTAAATTAAAAAAATATTAAAAAGGTAACGAAATTAGAACGTCGGATGGAGTAATTTGAGTTTCAATTATTAAAATTTTACTCGAAAACTGACTATTTTTTAAAAAATATCTGAAATTACGTTAGACGTTCGAAACAAACGTCATTAAAACGATAATTGTTTTCTCTCTCATGGTGCGTCGATTGTTTTTCTACGATCATTATTTCTCGTGGATCGGCACAAAATGTGAGAAAAATCACCCAAAATATGAAATAAAAAATTTCTACATTAAAATTTTAAAATCCGGGTTTCGAGATTAATTGAGTCACCCTTAAGACTACCTATGATCCAAATTTCACAGATGTAAATGCAATATTTTTCGTCTAAACACACACACTCCTTTTATATATAGAGAGAGAGATTTCACCAGATTTTTAAATCTAATCGTACTTTTATCGCAAAAGCAACTTTTACACTTCGACCTGGTACTTATGTGCAAAAGATGTAGTTCTATTTTAAGTCATTTCAAAATATATTTTATTTTAATGCAAAAATTTTATTATTCAACGTCAAGCCAACTTTATAGCGAAAACTATAAGCTTTCTGAAATTAAAACTATTCTCATGCAAACGTTTTTGTGTTTTAAGAGATATTCAATTGGTTTATGTGATTAAATTTTGACGTTTACAATCAGTACTTAAATTTTAAAGTTTAATTGGTTATGAATGAGAGTTAGGCTCAATATAGCCAAGTCTTGAATTTGTGCTACAAAAACTAGTTACTATTTTACGTTGCTTAATTTTTGTCTTATAATAAATAGTGTTGATAGTCCATTGTGTCAGAAAATTAACTTTTAGAGACTTCAGAAAGGAAAAAATATTTAATGATTGGATTTTAGTTCATTCATTTTTCTATAAATTGTAGATTTTTTGACAGAATGACCTAAATATTATTACTGAACACTTTTATTTAATTTGAATTGGTTTCATGTTTATAAAGATAGAATTTTGTTATCGATTTTTTCTCTCTTCTTGATTTGCTACAGGTTTGGAGCTTTGTACACATGTATGTAATAATTTCAATTTTTTTATTTAAAAAAAATGCTTATTAACTTTAAATTTATAAATTAGTAACTATTTTACCTTCCTTATTTTTTGTCTCATAATAGTGTTGATAGCCATTGTGTCAGAAAATTAACTTTTAGAGACTTCTGAAAGGAAAAAATATTTAATGCTTGAATTTTAGTTGATTCATTATTCTATAAATTGTAGATTTTTTTTACAGGAAATAATGACCTAAATATTATTACTGCACACTTTTATTTAACTTGAATTGGTTTCATGTTTATAAAGATAGAATTTTGTTATCGATTTTTTCACTCTTCTTGATTTGCTACAGGTTTGGAACTTTGTACACATGTATATAATAATTTCATTTTTTTTACATTTTTAAAAAAGCTTATTAACTTGAAATTCAAGAAATTATTTCATCTTAAGCTCTAGTATAAGAATAACTGCCACCGGAATATATATACCGGAATCTAG
>BGPR01001999.1:189267-203944 GCA_013235015.1 Araneus ventricosus
TTTTTTTCTTACAAGGGGAAATATATAGACTGGTATCTTGACTTTTTATTGACTCAAAATAACATTAACTGGAGAAACGGTAGTAACTTAATTATTGAACTGCAAGATTATACTAGCAACTTCTAATATTCAAATAAACCGGGAAAGTTGCTTACATGAAATATGAATTCGTAACAAGATTAGAAAGGATTTTACTTCAAAAGATATCGGCTGACAAATAACACCTTGCACTGATTTTTATAAGTGACTGAATTTGAAATTTCGTCGCTTAATAAGCACCTATCTCAATTTTTTAAAATTTCAAAGAGGGGTGAAAAAACTGAATTTTTCGCTTTCATTAACGAATATTTCTGATTTTTTTAAACATCTGTAACAAACATGAGACTGCATGTTTCTACCAGATGTGAAAAAAATTCAGAAATATTCGTTAGTGGTTACGAAAAATTCCATTTCTTCTTCCCCTTTGAAATTAAAAATAAATAAATTAAGTACGTGATGGTAGTTGTTAAGTGACGATTTGCTGTTTAACCTCTAAAGGCAATAAACTTTTAACCAGGAGTATTATATATCGAGTGTCGACGAATGAACAATCAGGAGATTCAAAAAGAAGTTTAAGTAATAAAGTTTCATTTCAATAAATAATAATAATAGTAATAATAATAATAATAATAATAATAATAATAATAATAATAATAATGAAGCATTAAATTACATGCCGAAATGGGAACAACTTCTTTCGCATTTATCAAGCAACATTTGTAATTACTTGAGGAATCTTATAAACACTTTCTGTTTTTATTTATAAAAAATACAAATTCGGAACATCAGACTTACAAAGACTGTTATGAATCCGATTTTTGTGGAAAAACAAATAATTATTTTAATTTTAGCAGTTGTTTTTTTGTATTTTATTTATGTTACTATGGTAACTACATACCAATTTTCATAGTATGAATTCAGTTGTTACATTTTCGTTTAGAAAGCGCACAAAAGGAAAGTATTGAAATTGTCAAAAAAAAATTCCACGTTGAGATTTTGATGAATCTCCACGTTTTAGATCTCCCTGTATCTCAAAAAACTTGAGATCAGTTGTTGTGCTTGTTTGTGAAGGCGGTAACTCAAGAACTGAACAAGCTAGATAGATGAAATTTGGTATGGGCCTTTGCACCAAAAGTGTACCTTTCTTTCAAATTTTTGAACGAAATATACCCAGAGGCAGTCTACGTGTCTGTCTGTAAATGAAAACGATAACTAAAAACACAAAGAGATAAATGGATTGAGTTAAAAATATTGTTTTATCACCATATGTTTAGTTTAGTTATTTTTACGATCCACTCTGAAGCAACACGAGGATTATTTTGGGACGGACCTCGTAATTTTGAATCTCGGTCAGATGACGAGGACGACATCTTATCTGGCACTCCCTCTCCATACTTCCGCTCCACACCAGCGGAGGACATTTTGCCCCCTACGTCTGATGGGCTCGATGGATAAAATCTGATTTCCTGCTGAAATCGTTGGAAATTTCATAATTTTTTAACATAAAATTTAAAAAATCTTACTTTTCACGATAAAAAAAATCATAAAAGTGGTGGAAAAAATATGAATTTTCAGGCACTAATTTTTAAAAAAATAAAACAATTTCAGCTAACGGAAAATTTTTATAAAAATGTGAATGACGATTTTTTTTTTCGTCAAAAACAATTTGTGTTATTTTATAAATAGATTTCATTCTGTATTGAACTTATCGAAATTTGATAGAATTTCTGTTCAAAGGTAATTCGAGTGAGGTACTTCCTAAAAATAAACGTAAAATTTCAGCAATTTTGATAAATTTTAAAATAAAAGCAAACTGCTTAATCGGGAACCCTCTGTCATTTATGCTTGGAACTAATCCAATTTCAACTTAGACATCTCTGTAATTTTAAAATATATAATTCAAGTACGATCACGTTTCATTTTCATCAAATAGATGGCGCCAGAAGTACAGTAAAGAGATCTGATTTTCAAACTTCATTCTGAAAGTAGAAAGAATGTTTCTGCATTCTAAGGCTATTTATTATTTTGTTATCTGTTAAATATTTTTTATCTCTCTTTTTTTCATATCTCAGTGTGTGATTCTTTTTGATAACATATTTTATCTGTTTTTTTAAATTTTAGTTTGTGATTCTTTTTTATCCCATTTCAACTCATTGCTTTTGTTTATTTTAAACTTTACAAATTGAATTGATTAATTACTTTTAGTTAAATAAATTTATAAAATAAAAGAAAATTGCTTTTGAAATAATCACATGCTTCTAAACACCTGTGCATTAACAGACCGTGAAATTTCAAATAAAAAATTATCAATTAATTGCTGTAATTGTAAGTAAGCTTGCTGTAAAATTGCTGTAAAGTAAGAATTTAAGGCTACGAAAATAAAAATGGAAATCTAACGTGGATTTATGTAAAAGCGGCATGAAATATCTGGAGTGAAATATATAATTATATGCAACAGTAACAAAAATAAATAAATAAATAAAATAAAATAATAAAAAGTTAAAAAAATAAATAAGAAAAAGAAGTAAGAATGGTAATACTTTAACAGAATTTTTACGAATTTTAACTTTCACTAATAAATTTCGTGTTGTAATATTTTTGATTTATATTCTTTATTGATTTTTCTGATATCTAATTTCAACTGCACCTTTTTATTTCGTTTATAATGTGTCTTTATACTTTATTTCCATACGTCTTCATTTCCAAATTATAAAGAAAGTATTTTCTTTTTTTAACAATTATCAATCAAATAATAAATATTATTATATATTTTTTAATCAACTATAAATGTAATGACAAGTATTCTGCTAAATTAAATATAATTTAATGGCAAGCATTCTGTTCTATTTTTGTAGAGTAATAATGAAAAAATAACTATAAAAAGTTTAATTGCATTTATAATTAACTACTGAATAATTTTTTTTCACAAAGGAAACTAAATAGGTACAGTTAAGTCTCTTTATTTGTCATTCAAGGGATCGTTTTAAACCAAAAAAAATTACGAGAAAGATTCACTATTGAATTTTAGATCTATGTAGGCTTAACTAATACACCGTGCTTTATAATTGACATCAAAGTATTTTTTAATGAAATTTCATGTTCAAATCAATATATAATGTATACTCCCGTATAGCGCGGTTATAAAGTTGTACATAGCATGAATACGCGTTATAGAAATTCACAACAAGGCAAATTTTTTTTTATAATTGACTCTAGTGTAGCTAATTTTCTAGTACTGCGAAATTATATGGAATATTACTGTATACGTTATACGGGAGCTTACTGTAAGTATGATTATAAAGCCAGACAATATTCATTAATTTTAAAATAGCTTAATATTTTTAATTTCCATATTTTTCATACATTTTAATGACAAATAAATCACTTTTATTTCAATAACTATTCTTGAGAGAGTAACCGAACACACACATTTCTTCTTTCTTGAATTTAAATCACGGAACATGTAGCAACAATTTATTTCTCATTATTGTATAGATTGCGATATTTTCAACCAGGTTATTACAATAAATAAAAATTTAATGGCTACCCTTAAAGCAATAACCCTTCTTAGTTTTTTCTTCTTTTAAGGTGAGCTCTTTTACTTCTGTTTTTAAAAAAAAAATGTTAGTTTCGTTTGATTTTTGATTCTGAAGTTAAATTCTTAAATAGTTTTTTTAATGAATCCCGATATCTGTTGTTTTAAGCTAGAACATTCTCTATCCGTCAGGCCTGTGTTCACGGCTCTATACGAGACTGAGAAGACATCAAGTCGCCTGACATATAAACTTTTTCTTTGGTCATCTCCATTTTATGGGGGAAAATAATTCAACTGCTTTTATTTGAACCGGAAAAGAAAGGATTGATATCCTGGCAGTTCAGAGAAAATAACGCGCAACACAATACCTGAGAAACCATAGACATAATTTTTATCAATGAAATGAATAGGATTGAATAGACGTAAGGCAAAACAGTCTTACGCCGATCCAGATAAGCTGGACCACGTAGGTGTTTCATTAAAGCAGAACGACGTACTAAAGAATTTTCACTGTATTCAAAAATTTCTTATTGACTTGAGTCAATTTTAAAACATTATACCAACAGGAATTTAGGTGGACACGCACATTGATTATGAAGTTGATTTTATCAAATTGTTTATATTTTGCAAAGTCCATTATACTGCGAAATCTGCTCAAATAGTGGCCATTACAACCATCAAACTGAAATTGATTTCTTAAATTCATCTATCAAACTGAAAGTGATCTATGAAATTCATCTATCAAACTGAAAGTGAGCTCTGAAATTCGTCTATCAAACTGAAAGTGATCTCTGAAATTCGTCTATCAAACTGAAAGAGATCTCTGAAATTCGTCTATCAAACTGAAAGTGATCTCTGAAATTCGTCTATCAAACTGAAAGCATCTCTGAAATTCGTCTATCAAACTGAAAGTGATCTCTGAAATTCATCTATAAAGTGATCTCTGAAATTCATCTATAAAGTGATCTCTGAAATTCATCTATAAAGTGATCTCTGAAATTCATCTATCAAACTGAAAGTGATCTCTGAAATTCATCTATAAAGTGATCTCTGAAATTCATCTATCAAACTGAAAGTGATCTCTGAAATTCATCTATCAAACTGAAAGAGATCTCTGAAATTCATATATCTATTGGCTTGTATCTGTATCTAACTATTATAACGGAGATTTCTTCTGCATTCTTTCGTATTTCCGATTATAAAAGAGTGTCTGAAAATAAATACATACACTTTAACTTGTTGAAAAATGCAGCATTACCAGAGAAGAACAAGAGTTACTTCTGCGAATCTTAAAAACCAAAAATCACGTGGAACTCTCACTGACAACACACCTAAATTAAGTCTTTTCACTTAGATGAAATCAAACGATTCAATTTCCATGCTATTCATCTAATCACATCGGGTAATGAACTAAAACACAAAGCGCTTATCTAATTTTTCCCGCCAATTAAACTAAACGGCGATACTATGCCCCTCCACAGTAACAGATGGCTAATGCGTATACATATGCACGAAGGCACCAACACCCGATATACGCTCATGCATATAAATCGTATTCATCACACCGAAAATGCTGCTCGCTTTTGGGCAGATTACTGCTAGCACTGGCACTAACTGCGACCGTTCGGACTAGCTTATCTCAGTTCTTTACCGAGAGAATGAGCAGCAGACGATATCGTTGCGTTGCCAGCTGCCACAAGACAAATACCGCCTTCGAAAGGAAGGCGCTATTTTTGATCGAACGATATTAATAGTGGGATCATAAACTATGCATTTTATGGTCGGTGTGTGGGGTGATGGTGTGTGCTGCGACAAACGGCCGTCTTTCAGCATTTGTCACTTGGTAATCTGTAGAGCGTGGCGTGGATTTTGCATTTTTTTAAACTGATACACTGCTTTCAAATTTAAAAGTATAATATTTTGTGATTAAATTACGAAAAGGGATATTCATTTCCTTTTTAGTCTTGCATTTTATTTTCGGCGGAAGTTATAAAGTACAAAGAATTTTGGATAAAATTTAAATAGATTTAAAATGAACAATGCTCTTGCACAACAATAGGGTTTCTTTCCCGGGATTCCGGGTTCCCGGGAATTCGTAAAATTTTCATCCTCTTTGTATTCCCGGGAATTATACTTGGTCTCCGGAAATTACCGGGAAAAAAAAATGTAAACTTATTCAGAAAATCATCTCTCAAGAATAATATTTTACAAAATTATGTTAATGCAGAGTTTGGCTGTGAAAAGATAGTTTGTTTATACACCAAAACACGTTGGGATAGTTTGTTGTCAATGCTTAAAAGATTTTTAGATATAAAATCAGCAATTTCAAAAGTATTAATTAATATTAAAGAACAATAAATTTTGGCTGATGTAGAATTTGAACCTCTGACTGCAATTGTAACAAGCCTGAAGTCAATAAAAATTGGTCTAGAAAAATTATGCAGTCGAAACGCGACTTTGCTAAAGAATATTTGTTTTCATTTTTGGAGATTTGAACCAATAAAACTTAGTATTTGCTAAGAATATGAAATTTTCGCTGCTCCAAAGAAATAATGAGAGACGCAATGTCAGTTTAGTTGAATTAATGCAATATTTAAATTTTTGGGAGAATGTTGTTGCAACTCCTCGCACTCAGAAGAAGAGAGCATGGAAACTTTGGAAGAGAAATCTTTAACGTTGTACAAAAATTATAGAAAGCGATCCACTCAAAAACTAAGGTCCTACGTTGTTCAACTAACAAGAGTTGTAGCTTGAGCAAGATAGTGAAGCAAGAATTGAAATAATTTTACTCAACAGAAAATCGATCTTTAAATATTATAAAACTGGGTGAGGCTTTGCAAACAATTCCTCAATTATCACCTGAAGCTGAGAGGGTAGGGTTCATAACAAAGATAAGAACTAGGCTACGTGATAAAAGCATAGATTTCTTATATTTTTTTTAACTAATACTTTAAAATGAATAATTAATATATTTTATTTGCATTTGGTAGCATAATATATCGAAGATTAAAAATTTTGGAATTAATGAATATCCTTACTTTGTGTAATTATTATTGACATCAATTAAAAACAATTAATTTTTATTTTTTCAACTTTGATTCACTCCTGGGAATACCGGGGATGACTGTTATGTTCCCGGGAAGGAAAAAAAGCAAGGAAATCATAAACCCTACACGACAATAAACAGATTCTTCAAATATTGGGGAGGTTTGTTGAATTTGGACCACTCGACCATTTTTTAATGTGCAGTGATAAAGGAGTAATTTTAATAAAAAGAAATTCTAGATACTTTGTCTGAGATTTACCTTTCAGACAACGTAACTTATTTTTTGAGGTATATACTTTTTTAAAAAATAGCAACATCCAATAATCGATTTTCATCAATGATTTGTCATCTTTCCTATTCAGAAAACTGGTTTCCCAGGTTGCACCACTGGTTTTGCAAATTGTGCCTCCAATTTCTTTAAGACCAATTAAAGCAAAAGTATTTTTTTAATTCTCAGATGCATATCAGCACACAGTGTGCATGAGACCAAGTGATAAAAACATAAATTGCTCATATTTTCTTAATTCATACTTTCAAATGAATAATCAATATATTTTATTTGCATTTTGTAGCACAATGTATCGAAGAGTAAAAATTTTGGAATTAATGAATATCCTTACCGTGTGTTATTATTATTGACATCAATTTAAAACAACTAACTTTTAGATTTTTTTCAAATTTTGATGCATTCCCAGGAATAGCGAAAATGACTGTTATGTTCCCGGAACTTCCCGCAAATTTCCGGGAAATCATAAACCCCACACAACAATAAACGGGTGCTTGAAAGATTGGGGAAGTTAGTTGAATTTGGACAGCTTGACCATATTTTAATGCACATCAATAAAGAAGTAAATTTGATAAAAAGAAGTAATAGATATTTTTGTCTTAAATTTACCTTTAAAACAACGTAAGTTATTTTTTAAGGTATATACTTAAAAAAAAATAGCAACATCCACTGATCGATTTTTATCAATGATTTGTCATCGATCCTGTTAAGAAAACTGGTTTCCCGGATTGTGCCTCCAATTTCTTTAAGACCATTTAAAGCAAAAGTATTTTCCTTTTTCTTGATTCTCAGATGCTCACCATGTGCAGTGTGCATGAGTCGAAGTATAATATTTTGTGCACTGTATCAGTTCTCTCTTTGCTTCCTCACATATGATAAAAAAAACCCACATAGCCCTAGATTTTGCTCTTTTTGAATTAACATTTGATTTCTTTAATGTCTTTTTATTGCTTATTTTTTAAAGGATTCTTCCACTTCCAGTCTACAAGGACTACTAGTGATTTTAATTGCTTTTTGGGTTGTTCCGCTTGTTCAAGATAATAGACATGTGGACAGTGTAATTTGAGCAATTGCTTGTGGCCCAATTTCAGAAAAATTCGCCTAGCCTTATCTTTAAAATATTTTAATAAAATTATTACGGTAAATTTTAGCCAAACAAATTTCCTCTCTGTGGATATAATAACATATTTCAATACTTAATTTAAAACAGCGTAAGGATTATTAGTATTTTGTTAAAATATCTAATTGATGATACCTAAATGTAAACACTTGTTCTCTAACTGAAACCATTTTAGCGCTTTCTCTAAAAAATGATTGCATAAACCACACTTACATCCCCAGGTAGCTCAACATGTTGAAAGATATTTTACTGTTTGACAGTATATAATATTATATGATACTGTATAATATTGAGAAAATTTTTCAATATTGTACAATATCTTTGTGCTACTGGAGTCGTTGCATCATTGTTACAACGATGTAAGTATAATAAATACACACAAAATAATACTCATTTCAGGAAAGTTTCCAATTTTTAGAGCATTTTCTTGCTATCGTATAGCCTTATTATGAAAAAAATTTGATAGAATCACAGCAGTATCGTAATACAGTTTTCAAATTCATTAATTTTATAACGGTGCAGCGATATAAAAATATTCACGTGTGAAATTCATCAGTTTGATTCTTTCATTCGTGTGCAAATAAATCGAAAGCAGGTGATTTCGTTCTACAGCCAGCTGCCGCAAGACAAATACTGCGAAAGAATAAAGTTACTATATTCCTGTCTGAACGATATAAATATTGTTAGCATAAATGAATGCACTTTACAGTTGATGTACTCTATAGCAAATGCGGTATGTGCCAAATATCAATTGATATGCTGAGTAAAGTTTGCAATTATATCGGTCGGCACTAACACTTCAGGTAACTGGAAAATAACGGGTAACCACTCGAACGCTTCCATTAACTTACAAAATTCTATTTCTATTCTATTAATAGTTAATAGAAGTGTGCATATATTCATTAGAATACCTTTATAATGCTTTCGAAATTTCTAATTGCTAATAATCTAGTCCGTTATCATTGTCAAATAATTACATGATATGCCGTATTTTATAAATATTTGGCGATAAACATGATTTTGAACCAAAAAGCGAAACTGAACATTTGTTTCTTTTCTTTTTATATTTTTATGTGCATCAGTGTATAGAATTCAGGCTTTCAATAAAATGTTTAGTAAGATACCGAATCATTAGATTATTTCCTATGTTTCTTATAATTTCCCCAGACATTCATGATACATAAATCTCCAAGAAAATCTCTGAAAAACTTGTGATTACTTACTTAAATATTCTGCTTCATCAATAAATGTCATACTATTATTCAGTTAAATAGTGTATAAAACACGTATACCATATTATTTTCACAAAAGAAGCTGGATTTTAGAAGTTAAAAAATTTCTTTGGTGCAAAGTGCATTTTACATTTATTACATTAATATATTCTTGCAGTAAAATTTTACCTTTAACATTATTGCTAGATTAATAATGTATTACCGAAGATATATTTCATCCAACGTTGAATTTTTATCAAATTTCGTGTTCGAACTTTTTTTCGTTTGTATTTGAAGAATAGAAAATTTATCGAGGTGTCTGAAGATAATAAACTTTAACAACAGTGTATGAAAAATTCATTTTACTTGCACAATATGCTCACACTTTTAAAAAAATCACAAAAAAATTCAAACAGAATAAATATTTCTGGTACTGAAAGTAATAATTAATAAATGCGCAGCGTTTTATTCCATTAAACATAATTCTCTTTTATTCGTAGATTTATTACTCTATTACAATAATTACAGAAAATTTTATTTAAATATTTTTCTTAACATTATAAGATACGAAATTTTAGTGATACGTTTCCAGAACATAAAAGTGCTTAGTTTAAATTAATTTCATTTAATTTGATATTTTCTCACTTTGTTAGTGGTAAAAATATCAAATCTAAACATTTTCCTCGTATTATTATTTAAACTAAATGTTTTAGGTATGAATTCATTTATTTTTAAAAATGTGCTTAATCAGAAATATGTACTCTGTAACTAGATTTTACTCAACATTTATTCAAACCGAGTAGTAAAAAAGCTTTCTACAAAGAATTTAAATGAAGTAAAAGCTCAAGTTTGTGGCGTTTAAAAAAACAACAACTAAAGCAAACCGACTAATTGCAAACCAAATTCAGAATAGTTAAAGACGTTACAACTGAAAAAGAAAGACTTTAATTCGAATTGTAAATTACCGGATTTTTTTTTCTTTTCGGATTTCATGCACGTTTGTATAGTTATTCTAGAAAATTAATTTCAGTGAATAATGAATGTTATTTGAGTACTTATGTAAAAAACGTAAATTTTCTATGGTAATTCTAATGAAAGATTATTTCCTGTACAAATTATATGAGTGTTTTACATAAATAATGAAAGTTTTACATGCGTCTCGTGTAATATTTTTACACTTCTAGAGAATAGTATTTGCATTAAAATGAATGCCTATTTCTCAGTTGACAAAGTTGTTGTAATTGAAATTCAGTTCTCAGTTACTTTAAACAAAGAAGCGAAAAAACCGTTAAGAAATGATGTTTGGAAAAGAGAACTAAGGAAAATGTCAAATTTATAAGAATCCGTTGACGCCCAAGTTTATTTAAAGTATAAATTTTAAATTATGATAAAAGCAATAAGATTAAGATAAATGAGGAGTGAAATTGCATTCCTAAAACAATTTTTTTTTCTTTATTTTTTAAAAATTAAAATAATCTGAAAATTGGTAGTAAATTCTTTAAAAACTTTTTCTAGATAAAAATTTAAAAAAGCTTTACATTTTAATAATAGTAAAAATTTACTATTATTTTCGATTTCCTAGTCAAACCTTGAAAATAAATCAAAGGGAAAAAAATAGGAACTTAACAAAATGGCGAAACTTTGATTTTAAATTATGGCTGATGGGTGATATATTCCAGTTGAAACCTGCTTGAGAGTTTGAGAATACATATTTTTCTAGAAAGTAGGGGAAAAAATCGACTAGAGTCTGTCTCTGTGAAACGTCCGCTGGGATTGAGGGGCGTAGACTTACTTGACTTAATCAACTGTGACTTTCTGTGACTAAAGTAGCTCTATGTGACTATTAACTCTTAGTCTATAGTGACTATTAGTCTAGTGTGACTATGTGACTCTATCTATGTAAAATCCTTAGTGATTTTCATCTATTTTGCATTCCGACTGTGACTGAATCGTAGTTACAAATTCTAAAATTATTGTTGCAATCTTCAATGTCTACGTTTTTTTGTTAAATGAAACTAAAACCAACTCTCTATGTTATTTGGTTTCGGAGCTATAAGCGTTTACCTTTAGCACGAAATTCGACGTAATTCAACAATTCTTGAGTAACATTTCGCGTGAACTTCAGATCGATGACTGAATCGCTTTAGGCTGCATGCGCGCGCATCTGTCGCTGTGACGTCATCAAAATTTTTCGTGATTCTCCCCAACTTTGCAGCTCGACTGTGACTAAACCATACTTCCAAATTCTAAATTTCTTCTTACAATCTTCATTGTCTACCTTTCTCTGTTAAATGAAACTAAAACCAACTCTCTGTGTTGTTTAGTTACGGAGCTATAAGAGTTTAAAAATACCTCTAAAAGCGACCACTATGGAGAGACGTGAGTCTACGTCAAGAAGGAAACATTGGAAAGTCATCGGTTTAACTGCGGAAGTGAAATGTTACTGACCCCAAATCGACGTTAACGGGTTAACTTGATTTTCGTTCTGAATGACGATTTTGCTAGTCTTAGAGTATGATGAGCTGATAAACAATTCAGTGATTTGTCTCAGTATTCTAACATGAACGGGGATTGCAGATGTTGAATAAATGGGAATGAAGAAGGATAATTTTTTTTTGTAAAATACCTTTTAACATGTTTTAAATTTATATCTTTCTAGATACTTTAAATGGAAAATGGATGTATATAACTAAACAAACAATCATTTAGGCCATGATTAATAAAATAACAATAAAGCAGCATTTAAATGAACACATTAAGGAGACACATTACCTTCTAAACAATTTTTTTTTATATTTGAAGCATTAATGAAAAAGGTTTCATAGTACTAAAACTTAACAATCATATAAAGTCATCTTAAAGAGAAAAAATTCATTTTAATTTGCTTATTAAGTTAAAATTTAAATTTTTTTAAAAAAATTTTATTTTTAAAATTCCCTACTACTCTTTCAAATATGAATATTTTTGCTTCAAATTTTATTTGCAAATTCAATGAAATATATTACACAAAACTGTGCATCTTTAACCCTCTTATTCCTAAGGCCATTGAAATAAAGGTACCTCAAAATACGGGAACGTCCGAGCTCCTCTGTCAACGATAAGGGAAATTCACTTTCCCCCTCAAAAACAACAATGAGAGCTGGCATTGTCCGAATGGTAAGAAAACTCCCCTCTTCCCCAAACACATCTGTGCCAGACACTCTAACAAAGAAAGCACGCGCCGTGGGTGTGAAATCAATCACACTTTAACAAAAGGGGGTAGAAATTTCAGAGTGATATTCGGACGTTTCGGACGGCTATCGTCTTTTGCTTAAAGGGACGTATGGGGCGGTCCCGTATGCATATTTACAAACCCTACCCTGATAGAACTGAGGCAGGAAATCAGTCAATATCATTGGCTACGAGGAGAAGTGACGTTGTTTTCAGCTCTCGCACGAAGCGAACGGCAATCATAACATAACAAGATTCATCCTATTTTTCTTCTCCGTTTTCCCACAGTTGAACACAGAAAACATTCTTCCGTGGGTTGTAATATTTTAAAAAATATTATTTTTTTAAAATATCATAAAAAATAAAACATCCCACACTGTAAGAAATTATACTAATGAAAAGTATACGCACGAGAGCAAAGACCGACGTCATCGGCTTTCGGCGAAGCGAGCCAATCATATTGCCCGATTTCCTGCCTCAGTTCTATCAGGGTAGGGTTTGTAAATATGCGTCCCGTATCGATAGAGTTAAGGTGCATCTAATATTTGCTTAAATATTGATTTTTTACTGTTTTATGTGGTGAAAAATGAAGAGATTTAGCATTACCTCAATTTATATCTCTTATTTGAAAACCAGCGGGAGTGGCCTCCCCTAAACTTTCTCGTATACTTCTCAAAAATTTGTCATTTCCCTTCCCTCTGCGTGGATAAAAAAAATTCGAATTTGCTCTATTCCAAGAACGCAACAAGTTTCTAACACGAGAAAACGACAAAACAAACGGAAATAAAATAATCCGAGCAGGATCAGAATTCGCCAAAGGGGAGAAAAGGGAACAAAAAGGGAAGAAAAAAGAGCCAAGCAGGAGTCCGTCATAAAAGGCGCTTAATATCATGCACAGAAGATTGCTTCCAGTACTCATGCGCGTGGAGATAGCGGATTGGTTTCAATAGTAAATTATACAGACCGACAGACAGTCAACCCTTTGACGGATTTGGCCCAAAATTTTATACGGACCTACATTCATGACGATAAAACTGTGTACCAAATTTTATCCATCTAGCTATTCAAGTTGTTGAGTTATAGTGTTCACATCACCGCGGACAGACTTCCCGTTGACGGATTTTGTCCAAAATTTGATAGAAACCTACAAATTATGTTTAAAGACCACATACCAAATTTCATCCCCGTAGCGGTAATAGTTTTCGATTTATCGCGTTCACAGACATACATAATTCCAAAATTGTGTTTTTCGGAGTCAGGGAGGTCTAAAACGTGGAGATTCGTCAAAATCTCGAGTTCGAATTTTTTGACGATTGCAATACTTTCTCTTTGTATACATCGTATACGAGAAAGTAAAAAAAAAAAACTAAGCAACTGAAAGCTTATCGTATGCGCAGTTTATCATATGCCTAACGATAAACAGGTACAAAAAATTTGAAAGCTCTATCTAAGAAAGGAAAAAAGCCTTAGCATTTTGAAAGTGAAGAAAAGTACAGTTCGACATGGAGTAAAAGCCAATTGAAGTTGTCATTTCCTGATGTTTATCATTTATCATCGTAAATAAAACCAGCGGGAGTGGTCTCCCCTAAACTTTCTCGTATACTCCTAACACATGTAGAGAAAACTAGAATAATAAAAGACGTCAAATAAACTTCCGTCGCAAGTAAACCAAAGTTGGAACCACGCGTGGTTGGAAGGATCAAAACAAATTCAAATCCCCTGCGCATTCTCTTGCGCAACAGGACCTGGCGAGACTCCCTAAATGTTTGCTTCCTTACAAAATCGCTCCAGAATTGGTTTTTGGCAAACTGCCAAGTTTCGGAGCGTCCCTTCCTTGCACAGGCATTGCCACCAGTAGGCATGCGCAGGGAGTTGTTTCAAAACTGAACAAGTATGCGATTATACAGACCGACAGACAGTCAACCCTTTGACGGATTTGGCCCAAAATTTTATACTGACCTACATTCATGACGATAAAACTGTGTATAAAATTTTATCCATCTGGCTTTTCAAGTTTTTGAGTTATAGCGTTCGCATGACCTCGAACATACAGACAGACTTCCCGTTGACGGATTTTGTCCAAAATTTGATAGAAACCTACAAATTATGTTTAAAGACCACATACCAAATTTCATCCCCGTAGCTCTAATAGTTTTCGAGTTATCGTGTTCACAGACACACACACAGACAGACATAATTCCAAAATTGTGTTTTTCGGAATCAGGGAGGT
>BGPR01002000.1:0-185234 GCA_013235015.1 Araneus ventricosus
TCATTAAAAAATGTAACAACTATTTAAAAAATATTTGTGAGCTAAAATATAAAAATAATATACTTTTGAAATATAAGACAATTTTATTAAGGAAAAATATAATAAAATTGTCATTTCTTGACTATAGATATATTATTGTATGTTAGAATATTGGAGAATTTTACTCAGCTGTTCATTTGTTTCATTACAAACACAAGTTTTGAAGTTTTCTCTAATCCTAATTTGTTTCACCCAAAACATTAAATAAAAAATTTTTTAGATAAAATTTTCAAATTCAGGCTTCGAGGTGCATTGAGTCACCATCAGGACTACCTGTTTGCCAAATTTCATGACTGTAAGTGTGATAGATTCGTCTGGACATTGTGCACACGCTCACAAACATTGCCTTTTATAAGTATAGATCATAGTTTAAATTGCGCTATGTAAATATTTGTATTTCTTTTGGAACATTTATATGCATTACTTAATTATCGCACATTTGAATATTATTGCAATATAAAAACTTTGTTGCCCCCAACACTATTTAGTTTACTCCAGTATTAAAATGAAACTCACTGCATTTTACTATGTTCTTTCTTTGTGAACATGATCCTTTCACAATATTTATTTTATTTTATAAAAAAAGGAGCATCTCACACATACTTTGCATTTTATTGTGTTGCTCATTAGAGATTTTTTTAACCCTATGCGATGAAGTGTGCCAGTTAATGGCACACCTAATTTCACTTGCTTCTCAACCGTTAAATTCAACTATAAATGGAAAATAATAGGTTTAGGATAGGGCTAATAGTACTCCTTTTAGAATGTATATAGCAGTCTTATGAAATTTTGTTTCGGAATAGGAATTATTAGACAAAGTTTGGGAAAATTCCTTGACTCGGAGATAAGAAATTTTTCAGTTCTGGACGTTTAACAATTTTAGAAAAGTAACTCGAAAATTTTGCTCAAATATTCTTGAAGTTTTAATTTATTTTCTGTAAGATTCAACAATTTTTGAATGTATCAAGGTGGCTGTATCTAAGGGGGTTCTCATGGGGGGGGGTGACCCGAAAGGGGGACGACCCTCCCTCGGAATGAAGTAAGTTTTTTAAAAAACTTTTTTTGTAGATTCTATGTCTAGACAATAAACTGAACCCATTCATGATGTTTTCTCATGATAAAGATATGGAAAGTACTCTAGTTACATCAATTCAATAAAATATTTTTTTTATGTTCTATATATTCTTTCTTTAAATATGCATTTAAAAATACTTTAAAATCACTATTTAACGATACATGAACAATTTTATTTCATTAAAGCAGTTTAACTTGATATTTAAAATAAAGTGATTTAAATCGGTGATTTTAATCAACTGATTTAAATCACCGCAACCCTGCATATGGTATAAAAGTGCTTTATTTTTTCTTAATATTCATTAAAATACCTGTTATTTACTGACCCAAACTGGTGCACAGAAGTGGCCAAAGCTAGTTTAAGGGCTTAGGGAGTAAGATTTTTAAGACACATGTCTATTTGTCGTGAATTGAGGAAAAAAAATTTGAAAATAAAATCTCGAATTGAAGACTACACAAGGGAGTCAACCTTACTGCCTACTCCCCTGCATTCTAGATCCTGAAAGCTGGTGTAAGGTGGCCAAAAGTGGTACAAATTGGAATAAATTATTTAAAAATTCATGACTCAAATTATAAATTTTTCCACAGAAAGATTTTACAATTTTCAGAAAGGCAATAAAATTTAAAAAATAGTGTATGTATGACTTAATAAGCTTTAGCTAGTCATCCACTGTGAAATTTCCATTTCAAATTTTGTCTTAATGTGGCCAAAACTGGAGCATCTACCCTATTAGGTTTGAATGAATGAAATACGATAAACTGGAAATTGATAACTAAAATTGCTGTTTAATTTTAAAGCAAGCAATTTTTTGAAATCTTTTTTTTTTTTTTTGAAAATAATATATATCTTCCAAATATATCGGAGTTGAGTGCGATATAAATGATGCCTTTGTGTTCCATTTTTTCCCTCATTGTCTATACCAGCAAATATAATTTTCCCTCAAAATGCTCTAATAAGGGTTGGATATTTATTTTTTAAATAAACATATATCAAATTCATGAGCTCATAATGTGAAGATAATGAGAGAAGAAATGCATCAGAATAAGAATCTTGATTCCTTTAGTTTAAAAACTTGAAGATGGCTGATTAATTATAAAAGATTCTTAACTTTGAAATAATCAATTTTGAAGAAAATGTAAACTTTTCTTTGATACGTAACATTCACTTCTAGCTTACTTTAATTAGTGTCTAAACTAAATGCAATATGGATGTGAATACGAGAAGGAAAATGATCTGCTCATGATTTTTAAGACTGCTTTTAAATATATAGGAATACACTGCAAGAAATATCTTATTAGCATGTACTGAAGAAGACTAATTCTGATGGGAAAATAGTGTTATGAATGCACCTCGGAACTATTATATCAATGATTTGCTTTCTTCAGTGTTTCATATCCCTTATAAATATGTAGTTGTAATTTAAACTTTTGCATGGAATCAAAATTATGTACACATGCCTGTGTAGGGATGTACATGATTTTGATTCCATATAAAAGTTTACCATCCTTACCATATAAGTCTGGAGGTAAAAAAAATACTTTAAATATTGAACCTGCAATATGAGAAATTATAATTTTTAAACCTATACCTTTTAAAATCTAAAACTAAGTCTTTATATATGCCTTTATTTAAGGCTCATGATTGTAAAAAATAAATTAATATAAATAAAATTGTTTTCTCTTGCAACAGAATTTAAGTTGAAATTTTGATTAAATGGATTTATAATTTTTAAACTTAGAATTATAGAAGATCATGGTTTCCCCTTGTAACTTTGAAAATATTTTATTTGGGTGATTATAGAAATGATGATTGTAGTAGTGGCAACTTTGAACATATCTGAGCATGTATTCAGTGCCGTCTGATGTTACCTATATTATCAAAGAGAACGTAAGCAGTTGCACTCTGATATCTGATATTATAGTTTTCCTAATTTTTTTATTAGGTTCGTTTATTTAAGACTAATTACTTTTGTTGGGCCATAGGCGTTCAAATTCCTATTTACGGCTCTGATGGGACTCCAAATTATTCTAGCTCTTGGTGCTCCAATTTGTTCTATCAATCCTGCATCTATTGTTTGCTCATATATCCTTTAGAATTCTTTATAACACCATATAGTGTGATAAATGTGTATACTTTTCTGTTAGTGGGATTCCAGAAAAAAAAGTCTTCTATATCTTAAGGCGTGACTATTTGTGAAGGAAAGTTGGGTCCCCTCTAGGAAAAGTACTGATAAATTCATTTTTTGTCTGCAGTGAAACCTCTTTAGTAATGCCATTTTGTCTTGGTCATAATTCATTCTTGTTCATTTCAGTGTTGGAAGAAATCTGCAAAGCATTGCTGATATTTGATAGGGCATTGTCTTCTCTGAGCATCCAATACTTTTTTTCTTTTTCCTTTTGGTAAAGCTATCCAAAATGCAGATTTTTATATTACTCTTACTAGATAAAGATGGAAATATTTAAGAGTAGCCATTTATTTTATAAATTTCTGAAAATTGCGATGTGAATTTTATTGGATCTAAAATTTGCAGAACTGAAGATTTTATTATAGATACTTTGCCTGACAAAGACAAAAACATTGGAAATGATGAACAAATTCTTCTATGAATTAAAAAGCATTGAAATATTGAAAATTTCTTCATATGTCGTCATGACTTTGAATTTCTTTGTAAATTCATTGTAATGAATTTCAATTCATAAGGGTTTAATTTCAATTCATAAGGATTTAAGTAGAACCCAAAGGCAAACGGCATGACAGTCGGAACTAAAAAATGTTTTCGAAACAAAATTAAAATTTGAACATTTCCTTGCAAACTTCCCTAAAGAAAAAAGAAACCAAGAAGTGTTAAAGATAATCATTTTAATTTCTATAAAATATATTCAACAATGAGAACTACATTTGGTTATATGATTTGTAATAAAAAATGTCTAAAAATAAGTTTGTATATATAGCTACTCACGAAGGGTCATATCAAGAAGTGATGCAGTTATCACTAATAACTACATAAGAATCCTTATTTTTCTGTATATTATTAATGAAATAAACATTTGTAAACTTAATTTTATAGTGTATAGAATTTTGAAATTTATAATTTGGTTGATATTATAATTTAATAGTATACCAAAGATTGTAGTATTGTAATTGAAAAGTAGACATCTATTGTGATTAGTTACTTGCACTTGAAACAGTATTTGATCAGGGCCATCTTATTCAATAGGCTGATTTGGCTGTAGGCCAGGGGTGCCACCAATATAAAGACAATTACAAATTTATTATTCTATTTTAATTTTAATTGTGAGCCAAAAATTTATTTAATTATAATTTTAAATCGAAAAAGGCTCTGATTGGCCAAATTGTAAAGAATTAATCAGGGGACAGGCGACTTTTTTTCCCTCCTCGTTTATTTTATTTGGGTCATAAGTGCACAAATTCCTAGTTACAGTTCTGATGGGGCACCAAATAACTAGCCAGGGCACTTAAATTTGTTAAGATGGTCCTGCAGGGTTCGTACGCATCCTTACAAGTCCTTAAAAGTCCTTACTTTTACATTTAGTCCTTAAAAGTCCTTACAAATCCTTATTTTTATGCCCCATTTTTAAAAAGTCCTTGAAAGTCCTTATTTTTTACTCTCAATTATTAAAAAAATTAAAATTTCACCGATTACCGTTTTTCTAATTCCTCTTTCTTGGCGGCTCTAATCTCGGTCGACATGGCTCTCGCGGAATGGGGTGAGGGGACGACACTGCTCGCGTTCCACGAATCCATATCCATCGCTTACACTTTGGGAATTAAGGGAGGAGTTACAGATGGCCATTATTGGTCTATTGGAATGATTGTCAAAAGTGCTGTTACCATTTTTAGAACAGTATCAAAGTGATAAACCTTTACTTCCATTTTTGCCTGTGATGTTTTTAAAACTTGTTAATGATTGCATTCAACATTTCAAAATTTTGAAACGAGAGAATGAAAGAATTGTGAAACCTGAGACTTTATGCAAATTCAACTTCAGTGACCCAAACTTGTATAATGATAAAAGTTAAGTGTATTTAGGATTTGCTGCAGAGCAACTAATAAAAGAAAAGATAAAAAATAAGGAATTAGTAGACAAGGATGTTTTCACACTCAGACAGGGTAGTCGGAAAAACATCATAACAATGATAAAACATTTCATGTAGAAATGTTCTGTGAATTACGCACTAGTAAGACCTGCGATTTGCATTGATCCACGAGTAATGGCTGGATATCCCGAAAAAGCACAGGAAAAAATGAAAAAGGTATTGATTGTGTTGTCGCAAAATAAACGTATTTTGGAAAAAAAATTGCGACGAAATTTTGTTACTCTATGCAGATTTTCTGTTAAATATTGTAAAGCCAAATTCATTTGAATTTACTTCTTTCAATCCGAAGAGTGATTCCCTTGATACTTTTTTACAAACTTATTTTAGCAATAATCATTATGAAAAAGTTTGGAAGATTATCAAAATGGTATTAATACTGTCACATGGACAATGAGGTTTTCTGATGAACGAGGCCCTGGAAATAGAAAATTTAAAAGATGCCATATATTTCCCAGTGTGTGAATCATGAATTTATTAAGCTGTCTGGCTATTTATGACTTAAAAATTACTAAAGAAATGAGGACGGCTGCCACCTCAGCTAGAGCAAAATACATGCACTATTTAGAAAGTGAAAGATCCAAAGAAAAGACTGAAACAAAACAACTGAAACGAAAAGCTCTAGAGGAAGAAATAGATTTTTTAAAACAAAAGAAAACGTTCCTCCAAACGGACATACACCAAACAAATGAGAAAGCAAATGATTTAGCTAATGAGGCTGAAAAGTCAAAGGACATAAATTTATTTATTGAATCGCATGAACTAAGAAAACCATTTTCTGAAAAAGAAATTAAAATAAATACCTTGGATGTAAAATTGAATGAAAAAAGTTTGGAATTAAAAGATATTTAATTTAATTACCAGTTTCATGGGGTTTTTTTTCGTAAATTTATTAACTCATATTTTTAGGAGTTTTGTTGTGTTAAATTTGGAATGTATCTTCTATGTTTTATATTATACTTTATCATCTAATACGTTGAATTTGCAAAAATGAGACATTTTATTTAAAAATGCGTGCGACAATTCATTAAATTTATTCAATTTAGAGGTCCTTATTTTTTGGTTTTTTTAGTCCTTGATAGTCCTTGATTTTCTTTTAAGGAAATCTGTACGAACCCTGTCCTGTATTTGCTGGTATGTCATTTTTGAGTAACCCTTGAATAGCATACTAAAGAGGTTTTTACTGTGCAATAACTGATTTTCTCTATTGACATCTCATCAAAATGAGTTTCTTAGAAGCTCTGTTTGCATAAGAAATATTGCTGCCATAACTTACCAAACAATTTTATTGCATTTGAAGCAACATATTGATAATTTAGAATTCGAATGATTAAACTCAAAATGTATATTGTTTCCTTTGAACCTAAATTATATGTTTAAAGTTATGTTTGAATACCCTTGAAAAATGTGGTATTTACTGACATTTCCACATTGATCAGTTTTATTTGTGTCATTTATATTATGTTATTCAATCATTTCTCTATCATCCAATTTCTAATTGGTTCCTTCTGTAGGAGTCAGTTATTGACTTTGTTCAAAATTATCCATATCTATGTTAATAAAGTTGCTTTATTTAGCAATTAGCGATGGAATTTATCTTCCTGCAGCCTGAATAATTTTTAATAACATGAAATTTCTTTCTGTTACAGATGAAAAAAAATATAGATGTGACTTTCCTGATTGTACCAAGTGCTTTAAACAAAGCAGCCAATTAAAGAATCATCTGCTTCTGCATTCAACAGAGAAACCTTTTATATGTCCTGCTGAGGGTAATTTTATTATTTTGTTATTATTCTGTGAGAAAATAACTTTTGAATCAAATTATTTTTACCAGGAGATAGAGTATCAATGGAGATGAACTAAAAAAACCCCATTAATTTAATGTTTATTTATTAAACATTATGATCACTTTTGTGCAGACAACAGCTTTCCTGCCCTCATGGGTAAAAAAATTATATCCATGTGTCATATAATCATATTATAAGAAATTTTGTACCTTGGTAGATCCAAATATAATTTTATGAACTTGGACCAGTTGATTCAAGAGGTATGCTTAGTGAAATGCTGTTTTGTTATTTTTTTTCTGCTAGAGAATCTTCAAGACTCTTGAAACAAGTTAGACAATCATTTAAGAGTTATATCATAGTTCATAACTATGATTTTCAATATTACACTGCTCTAAGACTTGTAAAACACTTGAACCAATGGTCTTGTGAATTATAACGTTTCTGAAACATGCATATTCCATTAAAAAAAAAGGTAACCAAGTGGAGAATTTTAAGGAATTATTTTGTTTTCTTATTATTAATGACTGGTAACCTCTTACGATGTTTTATGTAAGTTTTAAGGGAGGGACCTCTGCCCATCTATATTAGTTTTTACAAAATTAGTCAGTATATTCATGTTCATTTTCAAGGATAAGATAAGCACAGTCATATGCAATTTTTAGTTAAAGATACCAATACTCATACAATGCAATACATTTTTCCTTGAGTTATGTGCACTATTTATGGGTCATCCCATAAATAGTGTGATTTTTTTCAATTGCATGATATAAAAGTGTACCTGCATCAGCTTGCTATAACCCTTTAAGACTGGACGTATTTATGTAACCAATGGATTAAACAACTCGATAATGGACGGTATCTGCCATCTAATGAGAAAAATAATTTGTAGATATTGTGGAAACAAGAAAAATCGTTTCTACCGGCATTTACTGCATACAATTAGCAGGAAGCAGAAATATAAGCTTATATCTAACCCTCACGATTGTATGGGTTCCGTCTTAAAGGGGTAAAAGTGGGTCTTGAATTTACCTTGTTCTTATTTTTAGCACAAGTTTTGAAGACTGTTTCAATTTTAAAGTTATAATACAAGTGACGAAGGAGAATGTTCGACATATTTTACTTTATGAGTTCAATAAAAACAACAATGCAATGGAAAATGTGGGGAATATTAATACAGTATAAGTTGATTGGGCAACAAGCGTAAGCCAGTGTCAATTGTGGTTCCAGAAATTCAGAGTCGGGAAACTACAACCTGGAAGACTAGCTTCGCCCTGGAAGATCTATAGAGCTCAGCAAGGATGCCCTGCAATTCCTTGTGGAATAAAATCTTGTTGTAACTGTTGAGGAACAAGTCTTAGATTTTGTCATTCGATCATCAATACCTGCATGCAATGGAAGAGTCAACAATTTGGGTCAATGGATTCCTCACAAACTTTTGGAGTCTAATTACATACAGAGAGCGAATGTGTGCTCTTCTTTGCTGTCATGTCAAAGGAATAACACCTTTTCTTTTGGACTGAATAGTGACTGATGATGAGAAATGAGTTTTCTGCACCAATATTAAGTGTCAAAGTCATTGGCTAGGGAAAAGGAAAACACTGGCACCCCAGGCTGATGAATGTCTTCATCTACATAAGGTGTTATCTCTTTGGTGGAAAATGAAAGGCGTAGTCCACTTTGAACTTATAAAATCAAACCAAGGAATGACAAAGGGGATCAACAGCGAGTGACTTGAGGCAGAGCTTGAAGAAAGATTGTCATTTTTGCTTTCTAGACGAAAGCTGTACTTCCATCAGGACAATGCTTGACCACTTAAAACAAGAATGATATTGCAGAGGTTGGAGGAGTTTGAATGGGGAAACGATGTTCCACTCACCGGTCATTGCCCCTTCTGGAAAAATGTGAATTATATATCAGAATGGTACTAGAGGAATATTTTTCATCCTGGGAAAGTGAATTTTGAAAGGGGGATCCCTGAAAGTCTACCAGAAAGATGGAAAAGAATTGTAAAAAATGAAGGAGAGTATATATATGAAAAATTTTGTTTATCTTAATTTTAAAAAAATAAAAGTATAAAAAAACTGCATTATTTATGGATGACCCAATAGTTTCACTGTCCTAGCAGAAATAAATCGGGAAAAATGCATGGTGTAATATTTTCAATTTAAATATTGATTATTTACACATTGATTATTACACATGATACATTTTGTTGATAAATAGTAAATTCATTCATTTAAATGCTTTTTTGTTGAAGTCCTTCTCAATGTCTGTGCAAATATTGACGAAGACTAGCAAGTTGAATCTTTTAATTTGTATATATACATTTTTTGCTTTTATTCTATTTTCAAATATGAAATTTAATTTTTTCAGCTAACCTAATAAACTGTATCTCTTAATATTTCTTAGGTTGCCTGGTAAGATATACACATTCAAGCAGGATCTGCCCATCTCATTCAGGCCTTAAATTAATCAAGCAGCCAGAAACTTCTGAGGAAATACGACACAGATTTTATGGAGACGTGGAAAATTTAACGGAAGCTGCTAAAAAGTGGTTTGAAGTGTAAGTTACATTCTTCCTAAATTTCATTTTATTTTTTGCTATCTCTCCGTATTGTCGTAAACGTTAATTGCAGTGGAACTTAAAATTTAAATTTGTTGGTAATTAAAATTTTTCTTTGATCTCTTGATTTTCCTATTTATTTAATGTTAAAATATTGCCTATAATTTGGATTTATTTTGGTTTATTCAATGTTGAAACTGTGTATTGTAATTCTTTACAATAATATTGCAAAAAATGTTTGTACTCTAAATTGTTTTCATTAGTAAAATGCGTCCGTGCCTTGTGCTCTCAGCGATAGTGAGTGAATAACTTTTTAAGATTCTTATTTCATTCAAGGACTTTCCTGCTGTGCAGTGTATTTGTGAAATTTTAAAGTAGTTTATGAAATTACAAATAATTTACAGGTTAATAAATGCAAAATATAACAATGCATTACAAACTACATGGAACCATCAATAACATCTGATAGTTTAAATTTGAATGAATAACATCATGCTCACTTCAGTTCTTGAGTTCAAACTACTGCCAGATAATAATAAGGTTAAATTAAAGTTTAGGGTGCACAGCCGTTTCTCCCCACTTTAGATCGCCAATTTATTGTTGCCAAGAGGAAGACGGTTTAGCGATGCAAGAACATTTGTTTTGGGTGTGCAGTAATCATTATATTGGTGTCTTGCACATCGCCTTTCTTGCACCTCATTTTAATTGGTCTTATCTTTGCTTTCTTATATTTAATTGGTCGATTTAATCAAATTTGAATAATACTTCTGTTGGAATTCTTCAGTTTGAATTTTGACAGTTCAGATAATTTATGAACTGATTTATTTATACTTCTGTTCTCTTCACTCCTGTTGTCTTTGACAAAGGAATGTTTTGAGGTGAGAACTTATTTTGGAATTTAAAAAAAACTTAGATTCCTAACATTGAATAAACAAACGAAGCTTCCCGCTTTGCTGAAAGCAAAGCCACTGATGTTTTTTTAAGTTTAAAAAATTTTTCCCGGCACCCATTTCAGATGCTGCAGGCATCCATGCAGAATTTTTCCTTTTCAGATGCTGTCGGCATCACACACACAAGAGACTAATAAAAAGCTCACTGCACACCTAAAACAAATGTTCTTACATTGCCAAACAGTCTGCCTCTTGATGATAAAAAGTTGGCGGTCCAAAGTGGGATGAACAGCCTTAATGTAATCTTTTTATCCCTTGTCGTTATCAAATGCTTTGCAAAGGTAAATGGCACCATGGGCCTGGTATTATTTTTTTGCCCCCTCATCGCATTTGATAAACACTCCATATGACTGGAAGCAAGGTCATTAAGCCACTGGTTTCCGATTCTTGTTTTTCGTCATAAGCAGTAAATGTGGTGATACAATATGTTGGGACTGTAAAATAATCTGCAGGATCATTAAAGTTTAACCCATATTAATTCTGGTTGAGGGAGAATTGTAATTAATTATTGGTACTATAATGGTACCAGCCTGTACACATAAAAGAAAAAGTCTGCAGGTACATTATCTGTACAACCCATATGGTAAAAGGTTACACCATACTAAAAAAGCTTAATATAAAAATAAGTTCAGTGTTTGAATGAGACATGATTTAACTGTGGAAGATTTGACAGATCAAATTTTCATTGCTAAAATGCATTCATTTTTGAGGTTTTATTTGGGGTGATGAAGAATAGACCACATGTCGTATAATATTTAAAAAAGATTGTCTTTGAAAATGTGGGAGCATTGGAAGTGTAGGTCAAACCTTAATAATCATGAAGAAAAGTGATGTTATGTGTATGGTGAAATTGGGAGAGAATTATGCTTCAAGAGATGTTGGGGCCTACCTTGATTTTGTCAGCAACAAATAAACTTTTGGTGAGCAGTTTAAAAAAAAAGCCATTGGAATTGATCAATAGAAAAGGTGCATCTCATCATGGCAACATTAGATCATCCACTGTTTTGATAATGCTGTGAAAGCATAGCTTGGAAATTTTCATGCTTCTCTATTCAGTCCTGATTTCGAAGATTTGCACTATTATTTATTTCATTCTGTGTAATACTCTTTTAATAATGTGTAGTTGGCTTGAAAAGATAACTTGGCTCAATTATTCATGAAGAAATTCAAAACTTCTTATGTCATGGGATTATGATTTTACCAAAAGAATGTCAAAAAGTTACAGATCTTAATTATTTATACAGGGTTGATTGTGTTACGGATTTTTTACTTTCTCAAATCTGGAATTTCTGGCTTTTATTTTGAACGATATTCACTATCTCAAATTTTGTTATAGAACAAATTTATCATTAAGATATTATACCAAGTATATAATTAAAATAGTGAAAATTCCAATAGCTTTTTAAAAAAATCTGCTTGCTTGCATGGGTAGCCTCAACCTCAAAAGTAGGTCAACCCCTGTCCTGCCTTAGCATCTGGATCATATGAATGACAACTGCTGCAATACCTTCGAGTACTGAGGCCAGAGTCTAGCCAATCACCTGGCCATGGCCCGACCCCTCCCAAAGGAGATATGTACTATCACTGGTGGGGGATCTACAACCCCACCATTACCGTACCTCCAGGAGAAGAGAGTTCCTGCTTACTTATCCGGCAGCAACTCATCCATGTACTTATGCTGCCCAGGGGGAGTTGCATGCATGGGTATCACATTTACATTTGTGCATTTTGAATTATTTGAAATTATATCAAATTTTTACGCCAGACTGGTTTTTCAGGATTTTTCAATAGTTCCAATCACCTTTTGCATGTCCTTGCTTGACTGAACTTCATTCAAAATTTTCTTTTTTGGGGTTTAAAAAAACACCAAAGAAGCTTTTCTCTTTACCTCCTATATTAGCCAAAGTTGCAAATATGAAGAAATATTTTAAATTTATCAGATGATGGAGTATTTATTGTTGTACTTTCAGGTACCTCTCCAAAAGAGAAAGGAAATTGCCACCTGCCTCAATAAAAAAAAGATTTGATGATGTAAAAAGTTTACAGGAAATTCTTGAAGATAGCATCATGAAAGTGACTGATAGTGAAGAGGATATTAGTCAAGATGGCATCATGAAAGTGACTGATAGTAAAGAAGAAATTCACCAAGACGAAAATATGCTACAAGAAATTCGGGATGGGCTACTATTCTATTCATTTTTGAAAGATTTGTGCCAAAAAGGGGGCGATTCAAAAGCTTTGTTTAAAAAATCCTGTCATGCAGTCATTATTCCAAACTAAGTGCCTCTTCTTGACAAATTTTGGAAATCCTGATCTCCGGCAATAAATTTTAAAGAGGCATCAATTTAAATATATCAGCTAGGAAAAAAAAGTTATGAAGCAGTTTTGAAGATTTAATTTTATTTTAAATGTCTAATGAACTTTTTATCTATTTTATTGCAATTCTTAAAATTAAAAAAATAATAAAATTTAGCTTATAAAAATATGTAAGAATATAATTATTTTAATAAAATTGTAATTGGAAATTGTTTATAATTAAGTTTTTAATTTATTTAAAAATCATCAAAGTAATGGCTGTGATAAAGCTATTGTGAATATTCATATGTTTTTGTACATCATACAACTTCATTTTCGTGTTCGTTTGTACATGGTTGTTTTACATTTTTTGTGCTATTTTTACTTTTATACAGAAAAATGTCCAACAGTGATTGAATACCATTGTTCTTCAAGAGAAATGAATAAACAGGTTTTTTGAAGTTTAATGTGGGTTATTTATTGCTCAATTATTTATTTTATTTCTATTCCAGCAAATGTAGGTGGAGGAAAAAACTAATTCTGAAAATAACTTCAAACATATTCATGAACTTTATTCATTCATAAAAATGTTTCACACAAGAAATTAATGCAAAACAATTTAATATGTTCCTGGACCGGAAATTATTGTTTATAACACTTATTATTATTAATCTTTTTTCATGTTTGTAAAGATAACATTTTCTAATCAAATTTTTACTTTTTCTTTCTGATGGAAGTAAATTCTGTTAAGTTGTGTGTTCCAGATGATAGTACATTATTTATATTAGATAGAAGATTTTAGATATTTTATTATTTTCAGAACTAAGTTATCAATTAATCTCTTGATGCACAGCATCCTGTTTATAGGACAGTTACATTTCACTACCGAGGTTAAAACAAATGCATTCCATTTCTTTCTGTTTTGCTTTATATAAGAAGTCAAATTTTTCTTTGGTTTATTATTGGGGTAATGCAAGAAATTGGAAAGTAATTTTTATTTCTTGATATTTTACTATATTTCAAAAATCTTTAATATTTATGTAAAAAAAAAGTTTTTTTTTTTAAATTTCTACCGATTTTTAAAATATATATAAAAAATATTTTTTATAAAAAAAAGAAATTGATTTCATCCGAATTTAATTTTAGTTCACAGTCAACTTATTCTTGGTATTCGAAACGTAATTTATATAAATCTATGCTTTAAATTAATTTGGGTGTTAATGGGTTACTCATTTAATTTCATTTGGTTTTGATTCATTAAGAGAAGTGCGAATCTGGGGCAAAATTGATTGTAAGATTCCATCATAATTATAATAATGAAATATATTGAAGACTAAAAGGGAGAAAGTAATAAAAATAAAAGTTTAAAAAAACATGCATTTTTTAGTGTAGAAAAATACTTTTTTTAAATAAAAGTTCTGGAAGTCAGCAAAAAGCTTGTGTTGCTGAAAACTGTACAATAACGAATTTAATCCACAATGAATATTGAAAGGTGAAAAATTCTTAAACATTCATTAAAAATTAAAATATATTAGGAATGTGCAGCTATCGGAAAAAATTTTAATATAAAAGTTTTTCATTATGATGAAATGATAATTTGCCTGAGAGTATTTCGATCAGCGCTTCATGTTTTTACTTTGACCTTTAGATCGTTAATAAAAAGTTAATTTTTTGTATGCTAATAAAAGCATATTTTTTTAAAAAAAAACCCTTTCATTATTTAAGCTTTTACAATATTATTTTGTACACAAGTACTAGACAAAAAGGACTAAATGGAAATCGTTAATTCTACAGGGTGTTTAAAAAAGGACACTATTTGAAGCCTTAATAACTTTTTATGAAATACAAGAACAATAATGAAGCAAATTGCACAATACTCGCGAAGTTTCATCAGCCTTTTCTTTCACTTCATCGAGGCCGGTAGGAAATGAAGATATATCAGCAACAGTGAATGCCATTGATACCAATACCTTGGGAAAAGTGTGGGATACATTTAGCTATCATCTGGATCAATGGCGGTTCACACGTTAGAGCTGCAGCAGCCCCTGAAATTATGTTTAAAGCTTGTTTTTTTCGTTTTTAGTCTTATTTTATTATTTTTCCAAATTCAGAGTTCGAAAAGCAACGAAAATGGCAGAAAATAAAAACGGAGACAGAAGGTGAATCGATAATTTGGATTGGATGAATCAATAGGTAGATAAAGGGTTGAGACTGCGCACTTTTGAAAGCATCAAAATTCGCTCACTGCGCAATAGCCAAGTGACAGATCGGAAGTGAAAGCCGACGTTTTCTCCCATTGAATTTGGCGGCTGCTCATGCCGCAACCCACGTTTGGCGCACTGTCACCTTTTTACTTTCTCGTATATGAAGTATACAAAGAGAAAGTATTTTAATCGTCAAAAAATTCGAACTCGAGATTTTGACGAATCTCCACGTTTTAGACCTCTCTGAATCCGAAAAACACAATTTTAAAATTATGTGTGTCTGTGAACACGATAACTCGGAAACTATTAGAGCTACGGGGATGAAATTTGGTACGTGGTCTTTAAACATAATTTGTAGTTTTCTATCAAATTTTGGACAAAATCCGTCGACGGGAAGTCTGTCTGTCTGTCCAAAGTCATGCGAACACTGTAACCCAAAAACTTGAATATCTAGATGGATAAAATTTGGTACACAGTTTTGTCGTCATGAATGTAGGTCCGTATAAAATTTTGGGCCAAATCCGTCGACGGGTTGACTGTCTGTAGGTCTGTATAATCGCATACTTGTTTTAATCCGCTTCCCCATGCGCATGCGTACTGCTCTACTTAAGCGCTATTTCCGTCTTGGCGAGCGTGACTTTGACGCGAAACAAGTGAATAAAGATTGCATTTTGGGTTACAAGACGATACAGTAGATTCGAATTTTTTATACGCGGGGAAAGGTAGGTTACCATAATTGCCAAGCATTGATACGGACGCTTAGATGCTAAATAAATAAATCACGAATAGAGTAGGTACGTATTTAGCTTATTTTACTCGGATAAAAAACATCAATAATCTTTAAGCAATCTTATAAAATGAACCCGTAGAATAATAATAAAAAAAAAAGTTGCGAGGCTAATCCCTTTTAGCCTAGTCACACTTTAAAGCTGATTTTACTTTCTTAATTTATCATTTTCTTCTTTCACATAATTATAAAATTGGTCGCAAGTCATTTTAAAATTGTAATGACACAGAGTTTAGGAAGAAAACGGAACACATAATAATACGGGAATGAGTAGTGAAATACGGTGACAGACCCTTATATAAGGGACGTTTGGCTACCTTGGGAGAGGGAAAATGACACCTTTTTGTGAAGTATACGAGAAAGTTTAGGGGAGACCACTCCCGCTTGTTCTTCCTCCCACTCAAGGCTGGCCTTCAATCTCTTGATTAGTTTTTCTTTGCTTTTCTCGCTCGCTATTATTTGGTTTCGGTTTTGAATTGACCCGACGGAAACGCATCTGGTTTAATATATATATATATATATATATCAAAACAAACTAGAAACATAAGACAAAAACTCCCGACGCCAGGGCGGCGCGTTGTTGTTAAAAGCTTACATGCTGGCGTGAAAAAGGGCAGAAATGAATGCGCAGAACGCTTAAGTACCCAGAAGAGGGAATTTCCCCTTTCAGAAACTCGTGATTTGAAAAGAAAGTTGTAGTGCGTTAATTATGATGAAAGTAGAAGTATTTAAAATGAGGTATCGTTAAGATTATTTAGGAAAGTTAAAAAATTAAAATATCACACACATATATATATATATATATATACGTTTTTTTTTTGTTCGAAATCACTCATTGAAAAGAAAAAATTTCTAAACTACAATTCAGATAATAACAATTAAAAATTTTGAGCTATTTAAAGGTACAACTATTTTTTAAAAATTGTATTTTAATCGTTTTCTGTTGAGAAATATTTTTTTTCAGTACTGCTTGTTTTTGATCCTGCCGTTACTGGTTTGGATGTTATTCGTGCTGTTGGTGGTCACATAGAATACTTATAAATACGGATTTGGCCGAATACCGAATATTCTGTCAAATTTTGGGCCGAATAACCCACTTTTTAAAGACATTTCACTTTTGATTGTAAATAAAATATTTCAATAGCACTGACTTTTTTATTATTTGTATATTTAAAAAATGTTAGCACTTTGTAGTTTTGTAATATTTTAAAATCTCTTAATTTCGATCATAAGAAATGTTAAACCCTCTTCATTTTGGGATTGCTTCACAGAAATAAAAGAGTCTTCATTGCAGAAAATGGCAAACACGGAGGGAAATTAAGTGGATAAATTAAATATATTTTAATATTGTAATTAATGTTTTGATAACGAGCTTCTAATGTCTAGGACGGAGTGTTCACTTAATTGGTTGAAAAGAAATGCAGAAAAATTTCCAAGATTTGCATTTTCAGCAAGAAAATATCTTTCAGCTCCTGTGAGCACTGTATATAGGTAAGTGTTTATTTTCTGAAGCAGACTATACATATATGAAACCAAGTGGAACAGACTTCATCCTGAAAATGTTGAAAAATTATTGTTCTTGCATCATAATTTCAGGCTTTATTATGAGAAATTAATTATATGTGACATTATTAAATACTTATATACTATTCAACTTAAAATTGAGTAAATGTTGGGAGATATTTTTGGTAGTAAATATACTGAAATGCAATTCTGCAATATTCTTTGTTGAAAATATTTAAAAGCATATTTAAAAAAAAATTATTATCCTGGATATCTTCGGCCGAATATTTGTTTAGTATTCTGCCAGACCGAATATTCGGCAAAAGAGCCGAATAGTTTCAGAATATTCGTTACATCCCTACTTATAATAACACTTTCGCATCTTATTGTTCCTCATGTATCAAGCAGCGGTTCTCAACAATATTTCCACCCGTATTCCTTGATAGTCTTTTTATTTTTGAGTACCCCCTATTGATTTATCCGTCCACCATTGTTGGCAAACGTGAGGGGGGGGGGGCAAAAAATATATAGACACCTAGAAGTACCCGAGAGTATTTACAAATTTAGTTACAAAATTAGCTAGCCTTACCTGCCACTATTGATTTTTTCCTCTAGCTTTAGGCAGCTAAAACGAAAAGCAAATTTAATTTTTCCCGCAAAAGGGGGGGGGGGGGGGCCCCCCCCCCCCCCCCAGCCCGGCCCCCACCCCTTTTCCAAGCAAAATAGTTTTTAGTAATGACGTTAAAAACTTAGATTAGCTTAAGAGTCAAACGACTCGAACGATTAATTTAATAACATTTTTACGGTTTATTTTTATTTTACATTTTATTGCATTATTTATAACAGCATTAGTTCAACGCCAAAACAAATGAGCACAACACTGAAATAATTTCGCATTAACTTATGATGAAAGCTTACAATTATTCATTGCACTAATCAACTATTGAAGTGGGAAACAACTTCATTACGATCCTTGAGCTTTCTTCATGAAAGCTGAATTTTATAAAAATTAGGTTCCAATGAAAATATCTGAAGCTGCGTCAAGTTTGTTACGACATTTTTGCTCTTAATATACACAAAAGCCATGAACGCTGTTTCCTTAAGTTCTGTGTTCGTGGAAAGGTATTAAATATTTTATTGCTTTAACACTGGATTCTTGATACTCGTCTTTCACTGGTGCACAGATGTCAATCACATTTTATTTTTTAAAATCAGACTGTAAAGGAAAATCAGCCGACAATTCAAATAATTTTTCTTTTTGAAAAATGAATAACTTTTCGAACAATATCAGAAGAATAAAGATAAGTACTCATAAATGATGAAACTCGTTTTATGAGCATTCACTATGTGCTTGTGTGGTATTCCAATCGAACAACTTTCATTTTTTGCATGAACTTGGGGAAACAAAATTGTTTTTATTTTACTCCCTTAAGTTTTGTATTTCTCGCCATTATCGCCTATACTTTGCCCTCTTAAGAATCGCCAGTATTAATTACTAGCCGCCTTCGACGACCAGCTGGTTCGCCTATCATATGAATAGTATTTATTTAGTAATACAACTTATTTAATTTTTGGTAAGTTTATAGCATTAATTGCTACATAAGACAATGGCACGAATTAGGAATTAATGATAATAAAAACAGTGCACAGGAAATGCAATAATATGTGAACTAAATTTTTACGCACAGACAGAATCGGAATGCACTGAATGTTTTAGATCTAATGAAGTTATTGATTTATACCCTTACATTCAACTGCTAAAAAAGTGTTAGGAACCATGACTCTAAAATAACGAGATATTTAATATTATTTTTTTTATTTTAGTCTTGTATATAATTGAATTACTATAATCAACCATTATTTAGCTAATTCTAAAATAAAATTTTAATCTAATTATGACACATAAATGGATAGCATAATCTCCAGAGAAAATTACCTTGAAGTAAGTCAAGGTTCTCAAACTCGCGGGCCCACAACGGATATTTCTGCGGCCCAGGAAGCATAACAATAGGGGAAAATGGGGTAAAACCGGGTAGCTAAGGTTAGAAGGCCTGCTGGAGATAAAATATTCGACAGCGAGCTTGTCAAATTTTATAAAAAATACCCATTGTTTATCGGAGTACAATGTATCTTTCCAGAAAAGTCACAGTTTCATTACTTTTTTCATCAATGATTTTTATATAAAAAAATGTCAAAACTACCCGGTTCTACCCCACTAGTAGGGTAAAACCGGGTGCGCGTGTTAACGTTACGGGAAATTAGGAAAACTAGATTTTCAGTGGAAAAGTTGCAATCGTTTTTATTTTATATCATAATTTAAGAATATTAGGTACAAAATTCACATGCAAAACAGTTGTCTTCTTCCTCCGCGCCACTGCAGATTTCCTGGGCTCACTTAAGACAGTTTTTACATTAGCTTAACCATTTTTAAAAATTTCAATTAGAAAATTCATCATTAAAACATAAACAATCAATGTCTGATGTGTTTTTATCGTCTTAATCGGAGGAATCATCAATATTGACTCTCCCGGTGCAGAGTTATAAAAAACGAAATAGAACAGCGCAATTATTGGAGTAAATCCTTACTGTTTGATAGGGTATAAATCCTTAGTAAACGTATAATAAGCTGCACTAAAAATGGTTTTTAAAAGTGAAATGATTTCTAAATAAGGATAGTTTTAAATGAAACGAACATTAGAGGGTTGACATCTTAAAACAAATAAGCCTTCACAGAAGCAGTGAATTCAACAGCTGCAACACGCCACTATGACTGTTCCTTTTTCTTGACTAGTAGAGCGTAATTCAATATTTGTCCGCGAGAAGGAAGAACTAATATTGCTAGAATCAAGGATGCCCGGTTTTATCCCTCTACCTGGTTCATCCCACTACCCGGTTTTACCCCACTCTTTCCTGTATAAAAAAAAATTATAAAAATTCCTAATTATACATACTTATTAACAACGAACCGCAATATTTACCCACAACCAGTTAAGGGGGAAACTGTATTGAATGAAAAATACGCGGAAAAAACTTTTAAGCCTTTGAGCTGAATTTGAAACAAGGTTTGAAGAATTGAAATTCCTTGGAAGAAAAATTTTCTCTGTTTTCTTCGATTTTCTCCATACACATTGTATCATGACTGTCCTACCGCCAAGAGAAAAACTCTGACCGCCTCAAATAGACGAGTCGAAGAAGGAAGGGATACGGATATAAAATCAACCGCAACATTTGGCGAACTAAGCGCACTTCCGTTAGGCGAGGAATTCGTTTTTGAACGAAGTACGAAGAAAAATAAGACTTCCGCCGGTTCTATCTACGCCAAATGAAATAAAGCCCTTTCCTTCACCCCCAAAATGCAGTGGAATATCCCGTTTCCATAACGACCGCCACCGGCATGTCTGTTGTCTAGGTGTTTTCTCGTGGTGGTCTGACAGTACCTAATCATATGCAAAGGGAGGTCCAATGCTGTTCAGATCTGAGGGCAAAATTCAGTGAAATTGAGATGCCTGAATTTCGCTTATGAAATTATTTATTGTTTGGTAGTACTTTTCAATGCGAGAAATTATTTCACTTATGAAAGGAAATAAGCCTCCTGTCTGTTCAACGATTACCGGCATTCACCTCAGTTTTGAGAGTAATCACTGCTGACAAGATATTCGTTGAAGTAGGAAAGATAATAGCCGAGAAGAGATGCCAAGTGTCAGGAAGAAAACATTAAATTTAAAGTTCTTTTTTATGCTGTGTTTTCAAAAAATTGAAGGGTCTTTTTTTTGCGGCATTCATATATTTATACTGTTTATTTGGCTCTTTGCTGGCGTTTGAGACCGACACCCCTGAAGTAGGTGAAAAGATGGGTTTAAGATTGTGACTAAAATGTCAATATGACAAAACTAATGGAAATTTTTTAATTCAATGGGTGGACGAAGAACTAATCCTAAAAAAGCTGTCGAAGCCATGAAAATGAGATGTATTTTATTACAACAAAAGTTAAAATTCCACAAATTAAATTTAACAATTTTTAAAAATGAAACACAAAATATCATAGTTAAGAAATTTGTATCTTTAAAAGACAATTTGTTTTTAATTAAGTTTACAAAGACTGAAGATAATTTTTAAATCAATTTTTTTTAATGGAGAAAAACATGCGATTTAAAGATTTGATGAAACAATGAAATCAGTTTGACATTTATTACTGTAATGAAAAGTATTCTGCCATTCTAAGCCTAAAAGGCGTATATGAAAAAACTATAACTTTTGGCTATGAACATTTTAGTAAATGTTCATTGCGCTAGTTTTTTTCTTTAGTGGTTTTCTACTATTTCTTAATAAGATACGGACTTTTTGCTTAGGAATAATGTCGGGCAGCTCACAAACGTTATTAAGTAGGAAAAAAATCAGAAAATAAAAAAAAATAAAAAATAATAATTGAGGTACGCCTTTTAAGCTTAGGAGGGCAGTATTGTTGCAAGTCACTTTTAAAAATCTGTTAAAATTAGGGAAAAAAATTACACCAAAAGTAAATTGGTATAATTGAAAAGATAACTTTTAAAATGCTGTAAAAATTATTTTTGTGCAGTAACAGTTTCGGAAGTTATCGAGGATAAACAACAAAATTTAACTTAATTTTTAATGAATTAAAATCTCAGAAAGAATCGCCCCGAGATGTAGATTCCTATTCTTCTTTGTTTGTACTAAATTTAGTAGCTCTAGGTTTCTCGGTCTGCCCTGTAGATCGACAACAGACAGACAGATACTTACACACACATTCGCTGATATTATTAGTAGAGATATTAATAAATTCTGTCAGAATTTAACCTTAAATTATGGACTGAAAAAAGATTGGTTCGATTCATTTTTGACGAAGTCAGCTTCTGCAGTATTTTTTGCCCATGCGTACAACTTTTATTATATATAAAATATAGCGACCCTGCTATGAACAACATTGACGAATCGGATTTAAAGAAAATATAATGGAATTAACAGCAAAATAGAGTAATTTTTTAAAATCTTTTCTTCGATTTTTTTCTTTGGAAATATTATATCATCTTCCTTAATTCTTTCTTATTTATTTAAAAAAATATCATTTTACTATATTATTGTTTCCGAATTTTACTTATTGAAGATTATTTCAAGTCAACTATCGAATAATAATTGCACGGAAATTTAACAGTAATTTCTTAAAAACTAAATATACTTCATGCATTAAAGGTTTAAAGAAATTATTCGAGGTGTTTTGTTGTAAAAAGAAGACATTTTTTTGAAGTGCTATACTATTTATAAATGCTGTTTAGTGTTTCTAATTATTTGTTTGATATATTTATAGTTAATTCATTATTTTCGTAGTAGCCGAGACTTTATCGCTTCACATGACTTATACTCACTGCATGAACTTTTGCTTAAAGGAGTGAAAACTCTTAATATTGACTTTGATTGATCCATTTTCATTTACTTTTCTTTTAACAAAATTTATGATTATCACATCATTAATTGAACATTATACTGGTGAAGCATTTTTCTCGGATGAGTATTTAGTTTAAAATTTTGCATGTAGATGGCAGTGCAGTAAAGAGGCCATGAAAATGTATGACGCTGTTTTCTAAGGCGTGGATCTCATACAAATTTTTCCTACTGAGATTTTTTTCCGATTCAATTTAATTAACAATTGCACAACAAAGAGAATTACTTTCTATTTTTAAAATTATTTGGAGATTGGTAAAACTCCGAACAAATTTGATCGTATGTTCATGGAAATCTAATCATTCACTTCCTTGCAATTTTTGGGTGGAATTTCGAATCTCTCAGTTTTCATGGACGATTCCATTGAATTTGTCTTTCAAAATACGGCGAGAATTTGGTAATTTGATTGGGGAATTGGTATTAATTACTTAGTATTGTTGTAACATAAATAATGCTAAATGTGCTATTCTATAAATTAGTTTTCAAATAATAGTTATCAAATAATATGGGACATTAGAGATTATGAAATAATATTGGACATATGGGACAACATTAGTTATCAAATAATATAGGTTAACAGCCTTTGTATAAAAATCCAAATGTTTCAATATGCCAAAACAAGTTCAAAATGCCATTAAAAGTTAGTTCTATTAATTTGTCAATACTCTTAATTTTAATTATTTAATTAATTTTTTTCTTTCTAAATTTTTAAAACAAATTTAACTTGATGAAAAATTACACCAGAACACGACATCTTCTAATTTTTACTTTTCGTAGTTTTATGAATGTTACTGTCAGCTTTAATTTATCATTGGAGTCACTCAAAGAGAGCAGGATCAGAAACTGTTGAAGTTAATTAAACCTAATTAAACTGAATCAACAAAATTAGGTTAAATTACTTCACTTGCCTACAGAATAATTTGCTTTGATTATAGCAAAAAGTATGGCCTAATACTGATCGTACATCGTTTAACATACACATTTTTTTATGTCAACATATCAGTGGCGAATCCAGGATTTGGGTCTGGGGGGATGAGGTCATAAAAATTTTGTATCGTCGTGACGAATGTCAAACTCATGGCTTATATAAGCCAAAACACTTTATCTTTACGGACTTGAATCACCTGACAATACGAATCATAAAGAACAATACAATACTTTCGATAATTTAATAAAAAATACAATGAAATATCTAGCCAAAAAATGTCTTCGACCACGTCAACGCTACAAGTACAAGTGAACGACTAGAAAAGTAGGAAAATTTTCGAGCCTGTCAAGCCAGAAAGCAATGTTGTCACGTTATTATTGTTTTTTCTTAAGGAAAATTAAGAACAAAAGTTGAAGTGATTTTAAATAAAATCAAGAATTCTGGCTTTGCTCGGGGGAGGGTGACTTCAGCCCCATAGCCCCCTCCCCCCGGATTTGCCACTGCAACACATAGAGTCTACATTTCTGAATTATTTGATTACAGAAAACGAAATTACATAACATCTGGCAGAAATTTTCAGTAAAACTCATGGGAAATAAATGAAAAAGGTTACTCTCGAAATGAATGTTTTTAAAGCATTTTTAAGCCGTGCTATATGAAATTTTAATGAATGCGAGGTCTATTTCATTTTGTCATTGATTCGATCGGATTTCTGTTAAGAAGAAAAACGAATTCTAGAGGAGCTTAGAATTTTTTCTGATAGTTAACATTTTAATAAATACGGGGATATAGATAATAAAAAGTTAAAGTTTATTTGATTTAAGAGCAAAAAGATATAGAAAATTTTAATCATGGGCATTTATTCAATTTTCGAAAAATATTGGTCAGTATTGCTTGTAATTGTTATGAATAAATAAATTTGGAACACAAATTTTAATTTTCTCTCTGGCTGCATTCGAGCATCGTTTGAAATAATTGCCAGATAGTTACCTGAAGGTTGATGTGTAAGTGGAAAATGGAATTTAACGATAAAACCAAGCAACAATTTTTAGCATTTAACTGAAAACAATGACATCAATCAAGATTTATGCATATATAATATAATTTAATGGTACTCTCCCATTTCAGCATTTATTTGCAAGAGGAATAAACGAAGCTAACGGGAGTATTCTCTTCTCGAATTTTCTCGTATATTTATACAATATGGATCGTTTTGTGTTTAGCTACCTCGTAAAATAATGAAGAGAATCGAGTACGCATTTTGGAACTCTTCCTGTTGATCGATTGAATCTAAAATTTGATGCATATCTACAATTTCGGTTGTAAAGATCATATATTAAAATTCACCCGTCTACCTTGTTGTGTTTTTGAGTTTTCATGTTCACATATTCACAAATAGTCAGTTAACATGTTAACGGATTTGGTCCAAAATTTGATAGAGATATGCAATTCTGATAATAAAACCGCATACCTAATTTCATCCATCTATATCATAGTGTTTTTTGAATTGCAGTTCATTAGTGTTTTAATATTCAATTATCATTAGTGTTTTTTTGAATTCACATGGACCCAGACAGAGAGACAGATATCATGTAGACATATTTCCTCCAAAATAAAATACAGATCTACAATTTTAGTATAAAAAAACCATACCAAATTTCATTCATCTAGATCGTTTCGTTTATGAGTTATTTCACTTTTTACAAGCAGGTATAATTCCACTAATGTTTGTGTCGGATTCAGGGAGATCTAAAACGTGAAGATTCATCAAATTCTTTTGACGATTCTAATATTTCTCTTTGCATAAGAGAAAATTAATAGGTTCTTTTACGCAAATAAGAAAGGTAAGGTGGGATCGAGTGGTTACCGATTTTAAAACATCACAAATTGATTCCGTTTTCGAAAGGTTCCTCTGCCTATAATTTTCCTCTTTTATACTTATTGCAGTACTAGCCGCCTTCGGCGACCAGCTTGTTCGCTGGGAATATAATGTCAGTTGAATGTCTTATGCATAATTTGATATTCATGGTTCTCTTAACAAATTCATTTTAAATTGTGATAGACATTTAACCCATTTTCTTTCAGTAGCCTTGCTCATATTCTGTTCGTTGTCTGCATGACGGTCCCTAATGGAATCAAGTAACTGTCTATGTCATGTAACATCGTCATCCCGGCATCAACTTCACTCTCTTATTCTTCTAGCAAAATATGCATTTGATTTTAACTTTCAAATGGCGCGAATTTACCTGGAAGAAAATATGCTGATTAAAAAATAGCATTAAACATTAAGACATCACCTTAGCTTTCAACAATGGAAGAGAAACATGCAAATAAATATTTGTTTCAAGAGTGAAAACGGTTTGAATTGCGTTGAAACAATGAAAAGTATTATTGTAATCTATGCCAAACGTATTGTTTTAATTTATCAGAATTAAAGAAAAAATTGCACGGCAACTTAATTGATGTCACTGAAAAGGTTATTTTTTGAACTTTCAGATGGTGTAAAAATAATTAATAAAAAAACCCGCCAAATTTTTGATTATTTTTTAATTAATTAAAATTCTAATTAAAATTTTAAAAAAACCTGCTCCGATGTGCACATTCCCACCCTCCAAAGAATGATCGTGCCAAATTTTGTAGCTCTTAATCCAGCAGTCTGTCCTGTAGATCGCCAACACACACACAGACACACACACACACATTCTTCTTTATTAGTAGTAGATGTATCGAATTGTTCAGTAGGCTTTACCCTTCAAACTTGTATATAAAACTTTAACTTATTCAAGTATTAAAGTTAATATTTGAATAAGTTAAAATTAGTTACAAACATGTAGTCACAGGTAACCAGTTCCCCATCTCGTGGGCATCTTTTCTCTATAAAATAGAAGTAGTAAAAACTTATCTTAGAATCAGGGTGTTCTTTTATTATTGAATAATATTTAAGTGCTGGTTTCATGGTCAGTAAATAAAAATTTCAATATAGTTACTGTGGTTGTAAACGAGCGAGGCACTGACCTCTATCTCATCAGTAGACTGAGGGCGTCTCAGATTCTCTTAACTGACTTATAATGAAGCAATTATTTAATTTTATATAATTCATTTTTAATTATTCCGTATGCGTGCGTCTGTGTTTTAAACATCATAAAATAGAATAACTTTTAATTTAATAACTTCGGTAAATAACTGTATTATTTATATTAAGCTATCAAATTATCTGCAGAAATTCCTAGCAGTTTGTTACGGATGTTAACCAGGTAACTTTCTTAACTAAAAATTAAACTCATTAACAAGATCTTTAAGATAATTTTTTCTGGATAAATTAAACAGCAAAAAATTTAAAATAACTTATTATAGCCTGGAAAAATTAAGTTAACGTCCCAAAACAATAAGTTATAACAAGAACATAATACATACCCAAAGTCTGAAGATTTAAAAATACGATACTAACGTTATTTACCCTAAACAATTTAAACATGAACACTATTACTGATCCCAAAGACGTAGTTTAATGACTTTTATAGCAAAGGCATACATGCCAACTGCTACGGATTCTCCGTAATTACTACGGATTTTATCGAAAATTTCCACAAACTACGGAACTGCGGATAAGATTAAAATTTCTACGGAAACGAGTAATTTTCCCCTTGCGAGCAATCGTTTTATTTGTATTCTTTGATGACGTGATGATCGAGATTTATTTTTACATTTCAGGTTTTTGAAAAATGTCATATAATTTATAATTCTTCTAATAATTGTGATATTTATTGCATTATTTATTCAGATAAGATATTTTTCCTAAATATTGAAATTTTTGATTACTTAAAATATAATGAAATATATAAATAATAATAAATTCAAGATTTTGACACATCTGTTTCCGTGTGTGCGAGCGCGCGCGTCTGCCATCTCATAGCCTACGGACAGCTTTCCAATGTCGGCAAGTATGCAAAGGTAAACCAGGAACCCAATACATCCTTAGTTAATTAATCTGTTTAGTTTATGGGATAATCTTAACTATTTCAGAATCCTTTCACAAATAAGAGAAAGTCTTCTCTTGCTAGCCATTTCCAAATATCTTAACCATAATTATACAACAGACTTTTACTTTATCACTCATAACTTCAACAAATGTTCCCGGATTTTTTTGGTCCCTTTATAAAACCAATACATAGTCGTTTAGTATTACTTTACCGTAGCATGCCTTCGACATGTTTAATACCACCTTTATTATTAACTAGCTGCCATCGGAGACCAGCTTGTTCGCCTTGAATACTGATTTCGCTTAATTTCAATTGAATTTCTTATGCATAATTTGATATACTAATACATTATTATGCTGAATCTTTCATCACCCACAAAGTTCGAACTGGATGATATAGTACAGTTTGGTTTGAAGACCGAGGAATGTAAAATATATTAATTTAATATTTCGGGGTGGCTGCGTGCTGCACGGGGCAAATCAGTTTTCCCAGTTGCCCCAAATCAGTTTTGGTTGCGGGGAAACTCTGTTCTTCATTGCAACATTTTTATACTAAATAAAAAGATGAAATTAAAACTACTTAATGTAATCTTTAAAGTGATCTAGTTACTTTTATTGTAATTATAAAATGAATAGATTGAAAAACCTCGTGTCACAAATTGTAAGCAGCAAAATTTCTTCCTTTTATGAACAGCTTTTCTCCTAAACTACTGTAGTGCGACTGATAATCTGACCGTTGTTTTGGAGTGAAGACAAATCCAGATTTGCCAATACCTGGTTGGTCCATATTTAAAAAAAAATACAAAGAGGGGTTCCCAGACGCTCCGATTATCCATCAATTCTTTCTTACCTTATTCTTCAAAGCTGTTATATATTCCACTAGATTACTGCCGTGTTACTTTTCACGAAAATCTTTTCGTTTGTGAGCCATAAGGCAGCAAAATAAGACTTGATGACGTTGACACTAAACTGGCATACCCTTTAGAGACCGAGACATTCGGCCGACTTGTTTATTTATGCAAATTTCCTTGTTTTCATGATTAAAAATATTTTTAATAAATCAATTTTAATAATTATAATTAGCTAATTAATAGTTATAATATTACTAGTTTATATCATTACTAATATAATACCTCAGATCTGTCTCTCACTGTTACGGTAACGCTCTGACGTCGCCAACAATAAAATTCGCGCCATAGCACTACGAGACGTTAAACAGCATTATTTCATTGTTAGAACACCTAAATTTCAGTAATTTTAAATTTAAAAAAGTAATTGTCATTCTAATTTCAAATTTAATAGCTCTAATATAGTGAAATAAAATTTGCTATTGATTGATATAAAATTTATCTCTCTATGATCAATAGTTCCCGAGAAATTTTAAATTATATCAATCATTAGCAGTAAGCATGCCCGTGGAATCAGGACTTCAATAAAATGAAGGGGAAAAAAAAGCCCACAATGACATGAAAAAGTTCTGAAAACAAAACGAAAGATACACAATATTGATTTTCCCGCTTATTTTTCTTCGCGATAATGATATTTCAACTGTAGAAAAACAATGCAGAGTACGTTAATCCGAAACAATATCAAAAAATTGCAACTTGAAAATGATTATTATTTGATTTGAAAAAGGTTTTTTGGGGATTTTCAGCTACAATGGTTATTATCCCCTATTAATTCCAAAGTTCTTTTCAATCCGTAATCAAAAAAGAAACGAAAATTGCCATCAAAAGATGGGCGAAATTATTGCCGATCTGATTCGGCGAAGAAAAAAAAAAATGGCGTCCTCCTAGAAAGGCCTCCATATTCTTTTTTAATGATTATTATACAGCAAGTAAAATGTGCGAGACATAAACACATTAAGACACTGCCAAAAATAATAATCGAAATCATTCAGTTGAAGGTTACGACCAGGGACGTGGCGAGCGTCTCACATCTAGGGGGGGTGTGACATACAAAAAATGCCGACTCTAATGATGAACTTTGCCGACTTTAAAAAACGACTATTTTTTTATACTGTCCAATATACATAGTTCGTACTGTGATGTATAAGATCATTTTAGATTATAAGGGGATTAAATATCTAGGAATCACCAAGGACAAAAGATTTACCTACAGATATCAAAATGAAAATATGAAGGGGGAAAAGTAGCTTTCAAATGAGAAGAATCGACAAATAGATTCCTTAAAAGGAAATACTTTGTATATTCGAGAAAATATGAGTATTAGTAGTAAATTTTTAACTGCGCGTGTGCGAAACATAGTATACATCTTCTTTCATAATTTTGAAGCCATATATGTAGGGCAGCTTAGATAATTCCAACTGAATACCGTCAAAATGCAGAAAGTTATCGGCGTTGTAGCGAGAGGAATTTCAGTTTCAAGAGAAACTAACGATGAGGGGTTTTCACAAACTTATGCTTCTTAAACTTAAATCTCCGATACACCGAATTGACGCAGTATGGCCAAAACTGGCTCTTGCGCCAAGAAACACAAAACAACCAAACAACCAATGCACCGAATCTGAATTTTCTAAATGTTGAATATGTTGAATACCCATGCATACTTATAAGTTAAGCACACAGTTTAAATTGCATTTCGACTATTACTATTCGAAGATTAAAGTTTAAATAATATCATTTGTGAAATATCCCTCATTATTTTGCTTCTCTTGGAGAACAGCTTTAATTCCACTCGCTGCAATGCCGATATTTTTCTGACTTTTAAGGATATTAAACTGGAATTTTAATATAAATTGCCTAATATACCTTGTTTTGAAATTATGAAAAAAATTATTTTATACAGATACTCGTATTTCCTTGAATATTCAAAGTATTTACTTTGAATTTTTATATAATGCTTCGATGACATACTGTCACGTCTTATGTAAGTTTCGTACAGTAAAAAATTATTTACTTCAAATGCCGATATCTTCTTTAATTATCAATGTATTTACTTCAAATATTAATACAGTACTTTTCTAGCATATTGTGAAGTATTCTGTAAATTTCGTATTATTTCGTGAAAAACTCTTCAAGTTTTAAGCAAAACAACATTCCGAAAAATTTGGGATTTCTTAGAGAAACTTCTATATCTTCCCGAATATTCGTTTTATTTATACGAAAATGCTTGTAAATATTGCGCACATCACTCAAAAGAATTGATGAAAGTTGCAAAACATTATCAGTTTTCTGTGAGGCGGGATGAGCCCAAATCCCTTTTCCATTTCATTAATTTCTGGTCGGTCTCCTAAATGCCCTCGTGACCGAATCTTCAATGTAAATTGTGAGTTAAAACCCATTATTTATATGGTCGACGTTTGAAGAAAATTCTTACAGCCTTCCGGGATGCATTCGAAAAAACTAGAAATTTGATTATGTATACCTCACTTAACCTGAAAGTTTGTTCAGGCACAAGAGAGTGCATTCAGCTGCTTCACAGAAAGCTGATAATGCACATTTCTCCCGAAATGCTGTATGAATTTTCCTCGAACTTCTACCATATAAAGAATAGGATTTAATTCACAATTTACATTGAAGATTCGGTTACGAAGGCATTTAGGGGACCGACCAGAAATTGATGAAATGGAAAAGGGATTTGAGCTCACCCCGTTTTACAGAAAGCTGATAATGTTTTGTAATTTTCATCGATTCTTTTTTGTAATGTGAGCATTTTCGTAAAAATAACACGAATATTTGGGAAGATATAAAGGTTTCATTTAAAAATCCTAAATTTTTCCTCGTGTTTTTTGCTTATAACTTGCAGAGTTTTTCACGAAATAATACGAAATTTACAGAATACTTCACAATATGGTAGAAAAGTACTGTATTAATATTTGAAGTAAATACATTGATAATTAAGAAGATATCAGCATTTGTAGTAAATAATTTTTACTGCGCATGCGCGCAAGGTAGCGCAATTTTTCTTTCAGAACTTCAAAGCCAGATAGATAGGGCAACTTATATAAAATGTCCAATTCAATACTGCGATTATTCAGAAAGATATCGGGATTTTGGCCAGCACTGCTTTATGTTATATGCCATCTGCTACCTCCAGATGGCATTTGCGCACCCATGTTCCCTATGTGATTTTGGATGCTTATCGTATGCTATATCAAATTTGGTCACGTTTTTTAACCTCCCTGTGTAAATAATAAATATAATAATCAATACTAGGCGATTAACATGTCACTAAACTTTTATTTACAGAATTGGAAGATAAAAGACCACAGAATCTAATAGCTTCCTCCATTAGTCAATTTCGATTTTTTTTAAAAAAATCGTTGAAAATTGGAAAATTAAATTACGTGTAAATTTTTTGCGGTACCATATGCGATCAAAAAGTTTAGAAAGTAATGAGACAAATGATAAACTGTGCACACTCTGTCTCCTGAAAAATATTCTGAAAAATTAATAGTAAAGAAAGTGTTCGGTCCAATTGGACAATATAATCCATTTGGGGCTTCGTAGTATAGCGAGGAGAACCGAAAATATATTTTGGACGCATGCCTTTCTTCCAACTGGTACCAAAATTTTATAAAGAGATTCAATTTTGGTACACGTAACAAATTTCATTTATCTAGTTTTCTGCACTTTTGTGTTAAATTTTCACATGCTCACAAGTAGATAGGGAGACAGGCCGCTAACCTTTGAAGGATTTGATTCAAAATTCCAACGATTCTAATGATAAAACGAAACTAATTTTTATCTTTCTAGCTGGTTGCGGTGCTGATTCGTCGTGTCCGCATACACACGGACGGACAGATAGATAGGGTAGACGAATTTCATCCAAAATTTGTTTGAAATCTAAAATTTTAGTGGTATGACTATATACTAAATTTCATCCGTCTAGTTCGTTGCGCTTATGGGTTATGGCATTTAGAGACAGATATGCATAATTCCAAAAATATTTTTTTCCGGCTCAGGGAAGTTTCATACTTGAAAATTAATCAAAATATCGTCATTGAATTTTTTGACGAATGCATTATTTTTCTTTGTATCTTTCGTAAATAATAATAGAAATTTAAATTAAAAGAAAATAAATTAAAAGAAAACAATGATAAAATGAAAAATAATGAAAACAATAGACGTTTTTGCGTGCAAACGCAGCAGCAAAAAGTAATTACTTCAACAGAAGTAATTGCACCAACTTCCCTTAAAATTTAGATTTGTTACTTGTAGAATCCCTTAAAATTTAGATTTGTTACTTGTAGAATCCCTTAAAATTTAGATTTGTTACTTGTAGCACTGGTAGTTATAATTATTATTTTGGTAAAGTCTTCTTTAAATTTCTAAAAATTATTCTTAACAAAATTAAAGAGAAAGAGAGCTTCATTATTGACAATAACACTAAAACTTTGGACTTTATCAAAGAAAATAAAAAAAAAATTGTAGTATTCATACATTTGATTTCGAAAATCTTTTTACTAGCCTCCCACATAATAAATTAATTGAAGTGTGCTCTAATTTATTTGATATATACCTTAATACTGATTTAATTGATAAAAATAAATGGTTAGAAATTTGCAGGGTTAATATTTGTGAAAATTATCTCTTTAATGGAATTAACTACTATACGCAGGTTCTTGGTATTCCTATGGGTTGTTGTTTTTCAAGTGCACTAGCCGATATATTTCTCCACTCATTTGAGAGGGATTTAATTAAAAATGAAATTGTTTATGGTTTTCGTTTCATTGATGACCTTTTAGTCTTTAATCATAATAATGTTAATTCCATTTTTAGCTGCTATCCAAAAGAACTCAAATTAAATAAAACTAATAATGAATTGAACAAATGTAATTTTTTGGATCTAGAAATTGAAATCGGGAATTCAGATATTTTGGTTGGAATTTTTAACAAGAGAAAGGAATTTAATTTTAAGGCTATTTCACTTTGCAACTTTCAGACAAGTCTTCATTCTAAAATTATTAAGAACTCTATTTATTCTCAAATTAATAGGATTAAACACATCTGTAATAACCACTCTTCTTTAGTCAAAGCCCTATGTAATTTTAATAATAACTTAAAGGATAACGGATTCCCTTTTTGTTTCCTTAAAACTTGATCTTTCTTAAAATTAGCTTTTGTTCTTCTGAGAAATAGTTCAAATTTTTATTCATAGATGGAGCTACTGGATAGCTTCTAGATCGTTGATTGTTTTGTATCTATTGCGTCATTTTTCTGCTTGGCTTGCTTCTGAAAGAAGGTAAAATTTTTTATCTCTTTCTTCTGATTATGGATTAAAAAAATTTTGGATTTATGTTCTTTATTTGGTGGCCGAACAAGATTCAGACCACAGGAAGGGATAAATTTTGACTTTTTGTCGTTCCTTTCCACAGAAAATCTTGTTCCTTTTTGAACTAAAAATGGCGTGTGGTTTCTGATGAGTGAGCCATTTTAGTTCCTCTTCATTTTGAATAATTTCTTAACAAATTGTTCTAAGTATTGGTAAATTTTGGTTTTTCTATAGTTCTGGTTGTATTTTTTAAAAAATTTCTGTTGAAGCAATTACTTTTTGCTGCTGCGTTTGCACGCAAAAACGTCTATTGTTTTCCTTATTTTTCATTTTATCATTGTTTTCTTTTAATTTATTTTCTTTTAATTTAAATTTCTATTATTTGTTTTTGTATTTCGTTAGATTTGGCTGCATATGCGCCTTTCTATTTAATGCAAAATTTGTTATTATTTTTTATTTTAATTAAAATTTAATTAATTAATTTTGCTAAATTTTAAGAATTATAACTATTATTTCGTAAATAATGAGAGAGTGATAAAAAAAAACACAGATGTGTTAAATAATCTCCATTTTACACCGCCTGGTAATGGCACACAGGGCAAGTGTCCTGCCTGCCTTACTTTAGCTACGGCATTGACCTGAGAGTTAATTTCGTTAATATTTTAAATCCCATAATTTATATTTTAATGTTATTTGCGAAGTTGAAACTCAATTTCAATACGTCAGTATATTCTTAAAAGCAGAACAGTTGAGTAAAGCCATTGCTTTGCTCTTTCTACAACGATGTAACCATGATAAAATACTCCTCCCCCAAAACTCATAAATATGAGGATACGTATGAAGGAGTTTCAGATTTTATTATTTATTTATTTACAAAAGCGTCAGAAAAATTGCTTAAATGGGCTGGTAGGACAGTAAAAAAGACTAAATCCTTTACGTCTTGGCCTTTTTAATTCTGCTTGCAAAAATATAAGCACGAATTAAAAAATGCCAAGGTAGTTTTTAAGAATCCGAAAAGCATAGTAACATTGAAATTCTTCTTTGCTGAATTTAGAAACATAAAATAAATTATTTTCCATCACGGCGCTTCAACTCAAGACTGACACCTGGGCATCAGTACTGGCTGTGTAACTTTCTTCTCTTATTTCCAGGAAGAACATTTTCATTACAATTGCAACTCGTGTTGAATTTGTGAAGTCTGGTTTGTTTTGTTATAAATGAACACTAAATTTATTAACCGAAATTTTCTCCCGATTTTCTTATTTTGATGCAACAAGCCTAATATACACAATTCCAAAAATTGTTGTGGTCTATAAGAAACTAAAACAGCATTTTTTTTTATTGAAAATGACGAAGAACATATTTAAAAAATTCTCAACTTATTTTTTCAGTCGGTTAAATGTTTCTACTTAAAATAACGATTTTGTATGCAACTGACTTCTATAAAATTTTTTGCTTTTGGCATCATGATCGTTAGCCGACTAATCGTATTTATTACGAAATCTGATATATCATGCCGACTCAGGAAAATCGTCGGATATTGAAAATAGCTGTATGAACTGATTCCTCATCTATACAAGAAAATACTATTATTGTATCTATGACAAAAAGTCAATTCTGACGAAGCATTCACATAAGCAAAAATCGACATTTTCTCCGAGTGGCAAACATAGTTTTGCCGATTTCGCAAGCAGCAAGATTTTCATTCCGAAAAATAAAATGTTTCCATTTAAATATTATTAAAATATTCCTCAAAAATACCGACTTGGGGGGAAAAAAAGCATGTTGTTTTTATACCATTGCAATCATGCATCTCCAATTATCGTAATGTAATATTTCGTTCGATTATTTTTTTCAAAATTTGCCGACAGATCTTATCAAAATGCCGACTTTGGAAAAATCTGGGGGGGTGTCACACCCCCCTCACCCCCACCTCGCTACGTCCCTGGTTACGACGTATCCTGCGCTCTGCACTGTCAGCCAATGAAATTGCAACAATGCATGTTGGGAAGGCTCCGGAAAAACTTCCGCGGGAGAATAATCGTTACAAAAAAATATCTTTCAACTGGCCAGGAAAAAATTAATTAAAAAAAAAAAAACGGAAAAAGCTATTTTAACCGCTCTTGTTTTAAATCCGACAGAACCGTTCCAGTTATAAGCTGAAAAAAAAATTTGAAAATAATAGTGTTATTAGAACGTTGGATGCAGCAAATTTAAAAACAGAAATAAAATTTCGATGGCGAAACTGACTATTTTTTAAAAATTTCTCAAAATTCAGTAAATTACGTTTGAAGCTCAAAACAAACTTCATTAGAACGAAAATTGCTTGTTCGATCCGATAGTGCATTGATTGTTTTTCAACGATCATTAGAAAAGATACTACAGCCGTAAACGTGCCAAAAATGACCCAAAACAATACAAAACATTAAATAAAAAATTTTCTAGATTGAATTTTAAAATTGCGGCTTCAAGGTGCATTGAGTCACATTTACGACTATCTGTGTGCCAAATTTCATGGTTGTGTGTGCGATAGATTCGTCTGGACATCACGCGCAAGCACGTATTGCACACAAATATTTCCTTTTATAAGTATAGATATATTTCAAATTACTTTCCGTATTTTAATAGAAAGCAGTAAATCATGTCAGTGGTACACTGTAAAAAAAATCCCGAAAAATTTACGGTTTTAAACTGGCAGCTGGGTTGGTTGTGCAAAACCGTAAAATTTACGAAGTAAATCCGTAGGCACAACGGTTTTTTACCATACAGGAACAAGTTTTTCCCGTAAAAGTTACGAATTAAATCCGTAGTCACAACGGTTTTTTACCGTATGAAAATAAGTTTTCTCCGTAAAAATTAGGTCATCGAAGTAAGTGACGTCATCGACTGAGTTGAGTTGTTTTTCTCCTTCTGTTCGAGTTGAAATGTGCTGATGTGTATTATGAATTAGGAATATTAATTAATCAAGGCTTAATTATTAATTTCAATTAGTTTAATTAATATAATTCTTAATTGAACTTACTTGGACGATTTCGATGCAAGATGGTGACAAAACTTCTAACTCCTCCGAGCCGGGGATCGAAACCGCGTTCATAGAAATAAAAGGCAGTCGCTCTACCCACTAGACCACCGGAGACTTCACAAAATGAAGTAAAAATAATCTATTTGAGTTTTAAAGTCACCATAGCTCTAGTGGCGCCACCTAGTGGTGTAAAAATCAACTATTGCCAGAACACGTGTTTTAAGGTTAGCTTTCATGAGTGACAACAGGTTACTGCAACATGTGTAAACAATAGCGGAGATAGAACCCTATTAAAAACATGAAATGAATGCAATAAAATTACATTTAAGAAAAGGGAAAGTTATCGTACGGAAAGCAATACCGTATGACGAAAAATAGAATTTGAACTGACGGTTTTACACCGTTTATGGCTGGAGCGGAAAACGGTGAAAAACCGTCTTGTCAACAAAACAGCTTTAAACCGTCAAATATAAGGAAAAAGTCCGGAAAAAGAACGGATATTTTTTACAGTGTATATCATGCGCGTGATATAGTTTGGACGCCACGATGCATCTGGTTATTTATTGCAATCGTGATGATATAATTTAATAATATTTTTTTGGCAACGTTTAACAAGCAGAGAAGTGCTTTGTTTTGATTAGACATCTGAAGTATAAGGAAAATTGTTAAACAACGAAAAATACTTCATACGGAATGTTATTTATCAAGAGGTTCTTTGAATAAAGAAATATGTAAATAAAAAATATTACCTGTCAGAAAGCATATGTTTATTTTATTTGTTTTCAATCAATGTTAAGCATTTCTCTCGCATATATCTATTTAAACACGTCAAATTTGACGGGAAATCTCTCGAATGAAGAGGCAATTTGAATCGTCATACCAGGACGGGTGATTTTCTACTTAAATATATAATAACTAAATATTACAATTCCTTGTTTGGTACTTATTCATAAGCAGATAGAGGATAGTGAGTAAAATCCGATTTGAAGGTCGAATTCGATGAAATCTAGGGTTTCACCGAATTTGTTGAAAATTGGGATGTTGGGGTGCATGAATTTTACAAGTATTTAAAAGTTGGGTTTGGAAAATTTCGAAAACCGCCCAAAACAACAATAAATTAATGTTTATATTTAAAAATTGTGATTACTAAATTAAAATAAATTGTTTACAATAGTTATATTAGAATTATATTTTTATTATTATATTAGAAAAATAAATAATTATAATTTACACAAGGTTTGCAGAACTTATATATTTATGAAAGTGTCTACTTAGGACATGTTGGCTAAACGTGCTGTCGGGTATCTTGTTGACTTAGTATCACGGATAAAGAAAAAGACATACACAGAATTAAGAAGATGAAAAAGGGTTTTTAGAATTACCTAAAAGGTTATCAGTAGTTTATTCCACCGTGTTACATAATATTTCTTACTACAAACTTCGAACACTCTATAGAAATGTGTATTCTAACAAAGTTTAAAATGGATGTTGTTGAATGTGATTTCGGAACGTTAGCTGACACTAATGTGACCAGACGTCGGAGACTCCGAATTTCGTCTCTTTGTCCTAAATTTGAATTTGTCCTGGATTCTCCTAATATTTATACATTTAAAAAATGAATTACATTTAAATTAAAACAGTCAGCTTCTGAAGAATTCTCCTTTCTGAATTTTGCTTCAAACCCAGTATGATTTGATAACCCTCCCTATTAGCACAAGATATTGTACGATATCTCTACGACGTTGTTGGATATTTTGAATGCCATACAGCGTCGTGAAGATATCGTACCAATATCGTAGAGCATTTTGTGCTATTAGGGCTAATTTGACAGGTGAAAGTAATTTTTATTCCTTCTTCGATTATATTTATTTATTCCGATTCAAAAAATAAGAAAAAGTAATTCGACGTACACCAGACGTGATTAGAAGTGGAAGGCGGTTTTGAAATAATAAATTGATCATTTCATTTGTTTTTTTCCCCCCCCCCCAAAGAAAGCCCATATTTTGTTTTTTTTATTTAATTATTTTTTAAATCGCTTCACTTTAATGCTTTCTAAAGGAAAACAAGCCCTGTTTGATGCATATTTTTCATCTAATTTTGTGTCTCTGCTGCTTTTGTTATATGTTTCTCATTCATATAAAGATAATGTTGTTGATTTTCTAAAAACTAATTGAGATAAAGGTCATTATAAACAAGGATAAATCGTTCTCCTCAGAAATAAATAAAGAAAATTTTAAGATATTCAAGGAAAAAACATGATGTTGTCTTTGACCTGTTTTAGCATAGAATTAAGTTTTCCTGTACGCATCATTTTGATATGCATTCTAGAAATAGTGCTATCGTGTTGATTAACTGCAAAAAACGTAAAGGGGAAGCAGGGTTGAGAGACTTGGCTCTGCAGCAGAATCATATCAACATATCAGAATCATATCGACATAGCAGAATCATATCTAACAATTATTTTTGTTTACTTTTCGAAACCAAGAGCTGGAAGTAGCCAATTTGTTGTTGGGAAAAAAATTCACTTTTTTCCTCAAAAGCTATATTTTAAACTCCGGGATTCTCTTCCTCCCCCCCGCCATAAGTGCAGAGAGTTCATAAAGTTGCAAAAGTGTAAATGTCCGCAAATAGTTGTAAATATCTCTACAATAAAGTTTAATGCTCCTTTTCAAATTTTTAAATGTTATCTATTGTTTTAATTTATTATCTACCTTTAACAGTAAATCATTCTGATTTCTGCTGTGAACTATTGATCTTTTGAGTTTAAAGACAATTTTGCTGGTGAGATCTGGCTAAGCAGCTAAAGATTCACATATAAGTGAAAATTGGCGCTCAATTTGCGATGAATCATAAAAAACAGCCATATAAAAATGAAAATTATCCTTTTTTTTTTCTAAAATGAAAATCCTACATAGTGTTTGCAGCTCTCGAAACCGAGGTGAAAAGATTATTTGGAAGGAGACTTAGTTCAGTTTTTAGAAGCTAGTTATAGGTATGTGTCGAATCCAATGTGTCAGTCCTTGGTTTGATTAATGGTATTGTTTTGAATGCATATTAGGTCTCTCTGAATGCTAGTTACTTCTATCTAATTAGGCTTAATCAGAGTAAGCTGATTTTTGTTATATATTCCTTTGGATTTTGCAAACAAATTTGTATTTGTTCTTTTTGGTCGACCTCCCAACTTGATCAGCACTAAGTCGCTATTCCTGTTAAAAGAATTTTCAACATGATAGTCATGTTATCATTCGTGCATATCTTTCTGTTGCAGAATGGAAGGAAATTGTATGGTTTAGTGCGAAGACAAATCTGAAATCAGAGCATTACACTTGGCGGTAAAAATAGAATATCTGGAATGATGCCCGGCCTAATCACACTGAGATGAAGCCATTGTTACATTTCCGTTTCTTGTTGAAGCATCCGTTTCTGTGATATCGTCATTTCCCCCAAACTGTTGTGCATAACTTTGAGAATAATACTCCAACAGTTTTACCATTCGAAGCCCTACTATGAACTATAACTTTTAACTGAAATATTTCAACTTGAAAACATATCTGAGTGATCGAACAGGAAATGGTCGTCTATTCACTTTCCAATTGATTGGGTTTTATGGCGCAAGATTTACGTTTGGCTATGCTGCCGCAAAGTAATATCGGAATAAGTTTCGTTATTTAATATAAAACCATAAAACTTGAAAACTAAAGTCTTGAAAACCCGAATAGAATAAATTCTAAAATGTTATATAAAAAATCAATAAAAAATTGTGAATGTTCTTCCTTCGTCTTTCTCTCGTGTACTTTTACATAAAGATATCACTTAAGGTCCAGAAACAAGAAATGTTTTTTAAAAATGTTATGCACGCAAGCACACTGGATTACCATCAATAAAAATCCTCTAAAATATCTAAAGTTACCCTTTCCAATGTCAATTTGGCACTTTTGAATGTTTTTCGCAATTACGTTGGGCCATATTCAACAAAGAAAAAATCTTTTATAGGATAAGGTTGCTTAAGTCGTACCCCCTAAGGAAAAAAGTCTACAAATTGTAGGTTTTACTAACTGAAGGAGTAAATTTTGCATTATTAACCATTTCTATAAATATTGCCCCTATTTATTGCAAGAAAGTTCAAAGTACACATACTATATCGACGGAAATAAACAAATTTTAAAGTAATAACATCGGTACGACTAAGGAAACCAGTTCTTATGTCGTACCGCCGATGTCCTAAGTCGTACCTTGAAAGCAAATGAAGCAAAAAAACCCTATATTACTTTTCTTTGAGTAAAGTATTCTGTCTTGAGTTCATCCTCGGTCAACCTTTTTGGTTTTACAAATTCAAAATGTTTATTTTGTTCTAGAAGGTGAGGTCGCAGTTTCGGTTTAGGAAAATTATACTTTCATCGAAGCCCATATCACCACTGGGTAATTTTCAGAACGCCTCGTCCACATCTTTTAGTATTATCGATACGTTTTTACACGTTTATGGACCCTACCTAAAAATCAGAAAAAGAACATTTAACATTACATATTAAAAAGAACAATATTCTCTTTCCTTAAATGATATGTATCTTTAGATGTGCAAGAGATCCTTAAGGCTTACCTGGTACCATTTAAGCATCGATTGAGGTACGACTTAAGCAACGCCAAGTGTAATATTTTAAATAAAAATTATAAAAGAATGAATCGAACCAGAGCGCCATCGCAATATTCATAAAAGCAATTATTCAAATAGCACAGAATGATATCCTAAGAAATAACAACATTTTATTTAAAATATTTATTGCTCTCCGTCTTATACGAAATATGCTCGAAAACTATAAGAAAACCATCGAAATCTTATTTTTCTTCGAGGTTAAAATAATAATAACTATGGTATGACTCGAGCAACCTTACCCTATCATATTAAAATTCAAAAAATTATATATAATAATATAAGTTTGTTTGCTGAACTCTTTTTTTCCCTGGAACTTCTACTGATTAAAAATATTTTTAGTTTCAGCCACGATAACTTTTATATAAAAAATGCATTCAATATTTTTACCGAGTTGAGTGGCAATGAGCATGTAAATAAATGTAATAATTAAAAAAAATACATATTTCCCCCTTGAATGTGAATGGTCAGGGAAATAAAAAAGAAAGAAAGGTGTTTAATATATTCATGAAAAGTAAAGGGCAATGCCGATTTCTAAAAATCTTTGTAAATATTTCTCATATTTGTTCTGTATTATACTATAGAGAAGAAAATTGAGAATGCAATTTGGAAAAGTATATCTTCCCTTTGACAGATATAATTCAAAATTTGATACAGAATCTACAGTTTTGGTACAAGGAGCACATGCCAAATTTCATCCATTTAGTTCTTTGCGTTTTCGAGTAATCGTGTTCACACACACGAACATACACTTAATTTTAAAAAGTGTTTTTTTTTCGGGTCCAGAAAGATTTGAAACGTGGCGATTTATTAAAATCTGGAGATCAAATTGCTTGACGATTATAATACTTTCTCTTTTCATATACGAGAAGGGAAAAAAATCATTACGAGCATAAAAAAAATTCAAAATCTTTAACAAAATTCATCGTAGAGTATTTTTTTTCTACTCTTATAAGGAATCAATACTTTATTTACATAAATTAAGGATATTTACATTTAGTTCCATAAATTAAAGCAAAATATTTAATGAAATAGAACCATAAATATCTTTTGGAATAATATCCTTGTATTTTAAGCTGAAGTAGACACTAAATTGAACAGAAAGTACCTCGTAAGGGACAGGACAGTTGGTGAAGTATATAAAATGAATCGCTGCTGTGACGTTTTGTAGTTCAAAACCAGTGTGTAAGCCTCAGATTGCAGTAGAAGAGTATCTACGACACAAAGGACCCAAATGTACGATTATCTATACCACAGATTAAACGTCTGATAAGAATATGGCCGGATGCAGATGGAATTATCCTAGTAACTGGGAATCTTATAGAGTATCATATCCAGACTATGGCAGCGGTCCCGAGACGAATGGAAACTGAGATACCACAGTCGTCCCCGTTCACAACGCCGCATTATGACCATTATCTGCCAAAAGAAACAGGCAAAGTATTGCAGCAAAACTGTCGGTATTTTAGGATACTACAGCTTCGAGAAAACGGTTACAGACGATTGAGAGAGAGAGGTCTATATGCCTGCAGGCCTGTCAGATGTGTTCCACTCACGTCAGTCACTTCCAGGGTCGGTTAGCCTGGTAAAGAGAACATGCTAACTAGGCACCAGAAGAGTGGACCTATGTGTTGTTTTTTGACGAATCTCGATTTTCCCCGCTATCTGACTCATGTCGTATAGTCACATGCATAACACCAAGGATCCGTCACAGCTATGAAAATGTCATCGAACAACGGTGACACTGGACTATTATTTGGGAGTGGCATTATCTTGGATTTTCGAACAGATCTCCATGCCCAACATGGAACCTGACATACCATATTTATCTGGATATCGTTCTGCAACAACTTTATGCACATCTGAACAGGTTCGTCTGTTCAGATGTGCATAAAGTGCAGATTTTGTCTTTATGAATGACAACGTCCATCTTCACCATGCAACCAACATGGATAAATGGCTTGAAGAAGAGGATATCATCCGTTTGGAATGCCCGGCTTTTTACCCCGATTTGAACCCGACTAAGCATCTACGGGACATGTAAGCATGTTCGGGCGACGGATTGCAGCACGCCATCTATTCCTTAGATCCATTTCAATACTTTGAATAGTACTGATTCAAGAGTGGGACAGCCTACAACAATAACATTTAGTGCTCAGCATGCCCAGATGTTGTACTGACAGTCTTGCAGTTTGCCTTCATAAATATGATATGGTGTAAGCTTTTCTAGACGAGATATTATTCTCTTTTTAGTCCAGGGAGCATTCCTTTTATTTTATTGGGTATTGTGTAACACGCACCGAATTATTTGTTCTGTACCTCCTTTGTGTTAAAAAGGCTTTATGTTTATAACGCGTTTTTGTGCTCTTTTTGCTTATTTAATACAAACTGTAATTATCCTTAATTTATGTACATGAATGTAATAAAGGATGCTCATTTTCTCTGGATATATAAATACTCTAAATATCGTTGAGTTCGATAGCAGGGTTCGTACACATTTCCTTAAAAGAAAATCAAGGACTTTTAAGGACTAAAAAAACCCAAAAAATAAGGATCTCTAAATTGAATGAACTTTACGAATTGTCGCACGCATTTTTAAATAAAATGTCTCATTTTTGTAAATTCAACCTATTAGATGATAAATTATAATATAAAACATAGAAGATACATTACAAATTTAACACAACAAAACTCCTAAAAATATGAGTTAATAAATTGGTGAAAAAAAACCCTATGAAACTGGTAATCAAATTAAATATCTTTTAATTCCAAACTTTTTTCATTCAATTTTACATCCAAGGTATTTATTTTAATTTCTTTTTCAGAAATTGTTTTTCTTTGTTCATGCGATTGAATAAATAAATTTATGTCCTTTGACTTTTCAGCCTCATTAGCTAAATCATTTGCTTTCTCATTTGTTTGGTGCATGTCCGTTTGGAGGAACATTTTCCTTTGTTTTAAAAAATCTGTTACCTCCTCTAGAGCTTTTCGTTTCAGTTGTTTTGTATCAGTCTTTTCTTTGGATCTTTCACTTTCTAAATACTGCATGTATTTTGCTCTAGATGAGGTGGCAGCTGTCCTTATTTCTTTAGTAATTTTTAAGTCATAAATAGCCCCAGACAGCTTAATAAATACAAGATTTACACGCTGGAAAATATATGAAGCATCTTTTAAATTTTCTATTTCCAGGGCCTTGTTCACCGAAAAACCTCATTGTCCATGTGACAGTATTAATACCATTTTGATAATCTTTCAAACTTTTTCATAATGATTATTGCTAAAATAAGTTTGTAAAAAATTATCAAGGGAATCACTCTTTGGATTGAAAGAAGTAAATTCAAATGAATTTGGTTTTACAATATTTAACAGAAAATCTGTATAGAGTAACAAAATTTCGTCGCAGTCTTTTCCCAAAATACGTTTATTTTGCGACAATACAATCAATACCTTTTTCATTTTTTCCTGTGCTTTTTCGAGATATCCAGCCATTACTCGTGGATCAATGCATATCGCAGGTCTTACTAGTGCGTAATTCACAGGACATTTCTGAATGAAATGTTTTATCATTGTTATGATGTTTTTCCGACTATCCTGTCTGAGTGTGAAAACATCCTTGTCTGCTAATTCCTTATTTTTTTAATCTTTTCTTCTATTAGTTGCTCTGCAGCAAATCCTAAATACACTTAACTTTTATCATTCTACAAGTTTGGGTCACTGAAGTTGAATTTGCATAAAGTCTCAGGTTTCTCAATACTTTCATTCTCTGGTTTCAAAATTTTGAATGCAATCATTAACAACTTTTAAAAACATCACTGGCAAAAAATGGAAGTAAAGGTTTATTACTTTGATATTGTTCTAAAAATGGTAACAGCACTTTTGACAATCATTCCTATGGAACCATGGACCAATAAAGGACATCTGTAACTCCTATCCCTTATTTCCTAAAGTGATATGCAATGGATATGGATTCGTAGAACGCGAGCAGTGTCGTCCCCCCACCCCATTCCGTGAGAGCCACGTCGACCGAGATTAGAGCCGCCGAGAAGGAGGAATTAGAAAAACGATAATCGGTGAAATTTTAAATTTTTTAATAATGGCAGAGTAAAAAGTAAGGACTTTCAAGGACTTTTTAAAAATGGGGCATAAAAATAAGGATTTGTAAGGACTTTTAAGGACTAAATGTAAAAGTAAGGACTTTTAAGGACTAAATGTAAAAGTAAGGACTTTTAAGGACTTGTAAGGACGCGTACGAACCCTGGATAGTTCGGTGACGGATTTAGATTATGGACATATTTTTTTTAAGTATAAGGGTAGTTTCTGGAGTTATTTTTCGGCTTGTAAATGTATTTTTTATTTGAATTATTTTGCAAATAATGTGAGTGAAGTTTTTTTTCACTTTGCCGAGACTATCATTTATCAAGATTCTAAAGCAGCTTATCAGAGACCAATAAGGTGCCTCAATCCACTAAGGAGCTAAAAAATAACTGATGAAGAAAATTATCCAGTGATAAAGATGAAAGATAGTATGTTCTATTTTGTTTCAAAACAATCTAAATCTAAAAGAAGGAATCTGTATTCAGTGTGACCTATACGATATCGTCTGCGTATTGGTCACACTCAATTTACCCATCTCCACTAGTTGCTAGGAGAATACGCACCAATGTGTCCACAATGTAACTGTCATATGAATGTTCGCCATATACTATTAAAATGCCCAAACTTTGATGCCCAGCTTTTGCAGTTTTTCAAAACATTTTCAATTTCCTTATCGAATTTACTTGGTGAAACATCTTATGTACACATTTTTGCATTTTTAAGTTCCATAAAGTTTTATTCACAGATTTAAATTTTGGTATTATTTTACTCTGTCATTCCACCATTGTTTTAAATTCTTTCACATTCACATTGCTTCCAATTTTGTTTGGCGCAGCATAGCCAAACTAATGGCTCTTGTGCCACAAAACATCTAAACATCTGAATCCAGATCTTGTAGACACTTAACGGATACTCTCACAGAGTTGTTTATATATGAAGTAAGGGAAAATTCGACCTATCTGCTTAAGCCGAGGAACTATGGCCTGGTGGAAGAAACTCGGTTTCGAGGCAGGAGAATCGCAAGTTTAAGACTCGATTTCTTCAAATATCCACCGCATATGCGGGCATGGCACACTTCAAGTTTGCCTTTGTGAGTTAAACTATATAACTTTCTCTTATCGTGAAAAAATGGAGAATGTAATAAGGGCACAGTCGTAGTAATCACCATGAGAACTTAGTTGAAATTACGAGGCTGTCTCCATTTGCCCTCGTGTAGCTCGAAAGCTGGATGTTAACTCTCCAACTGAAGATTTTTCAAAATCGATATTTAGAGGCAACATTTGCACGTGAGTCCAAATACTTTTGAAACCAAGTGAATTTTTATTTATTTACAACGCTGCTGTTTACAATAATTATTGTAATATAATTCAATGTTATCATAGTAAGAGGTAAATACACTAGCCTGCGGAATTACCTGGATGCAGCAGATAATAGGATAATTTCCAACCCGCAAAAATCGCTGGGTAAATGGTTGGAGGGTTGATCCATCCCAACTAAATTAAAACTATTAAGTCCGCAATCAACCTCTACTATAAATAATAATTCTTGCAATCCTTGAGAATATATTTCCTTGTCAGAAATTTTTTTACTCTATATATTTTTACCTACATATGGGTAGAAAAACACTAAATGTAAAAATTATAGTGTAAATATCATAAAAAAGTTTAATTGAGGATATCGATTTGAAAGTTAAGCTAAAAGTTGAAAGCAAAATGGATTATTTTTAATGTTACTCTACAGCGTTGAAGACTTTGGTAGAAACTCGTTCAGTTCGGTTTCACAAATTAAACTTTCATCTGCATGATTCATTTAGGGTTCATTCAAACTTTAAACAACTGTTATAAAAAATAAAAATTCGACGTTCTTTAATAGTTGTAGTTAGTTATACCCAATAAACAGGGATTGAACATTCGTTTACCTTATAAATAGATATATATTCGATTAACCAGCGGGAGTGTTACCCCTATGCATTTCTTGTATACTTACACGATATGGCACGTTTTGTGTTTAGCTTCGTAGTATAGTGAGGGAAATGGAGTATATATTTTGGACCCCTTTCCTTTAACCGACTGGGGTAAGAATTTGATACAGACCTACTATTTTGGTGTCAAAAGCACATACCAAATTTCGTTTGTCTAGCTCAATCCGTTTTTGAATTATCGTGTTCTCAAATAAATTATATATTTCTAAAAAAGGATTTTTTCCGACTCAGGGAGGTCTAAAACGCGGAGATCCATCAAAATCTCGGAGTCGAATTTTTGGCGATCATAATTATTTCTGTTTCTATACTTCGTATACGAGAAAGTAAAAAAAAAAAAATAACTCCTCAAGAAATATAACTAAAAACTTTAATTTGAAAAAGAGACATTCCTTTTTATCAAGACTCATGTTTGGAAGCTATTTTTTTTTTCATTGTCGCACTCGAAATCCTAACCAGCATTCAGAAAGTGACTTTTTTTCACCAACAAAAAAAAAATCCCAGGTGGAGTGAATAGTAGATTTTTTCTTATTTCCGTGCACATGAATATGTGGATTAAGAATTGTCTTTTAAAAATTAATGTATTTTTTACAAACGAATAGAGAAAAACATAAATTGGTATCTCGATACTTACGAAACAGATTTAGAAAATAAAAAGTGCTAAAATAAAAATATATCGGAATTTTAACAAGAGTTGCTTCTAAATTTGTTTCACTGCACTTTCTTGGTCGACTGGCGGAATGCATTTACTGAAGCAACGAGAGCGTTCTGGTTTCTCCCCAGCACAGTCGCTCGCATCTCGGAGAAAACGTTTTCACAGGGACGCAGCAATCGAACGCAGGATTCATAACAGTCAAAACGTTGCTCACAAATGGCTCGGATCATGGGAGATAAGGTTTACGAATAAATTTTCCGAACATTAAGTTTCTTGGTTTAAGTACTCTGGATAGAGTTACGAACACTTAAGGTGTAGGAAATTAGCACGATTAGCATGCCTATAAGAAAATAACTTACCGTAAAGATGTGGAAATCTTTTGGGGCAGACCTTATGATGCATGCATCATTTAAAATGATGCATAATTTTAAATGATTATAATATGATTGCTTAATATTAAATGATTGCTTTATACTAAAGTGGCCAAATTTTCTGAGTTACAGTCCGGGCAGTAGTGTAGTCGCAAAATAAACAGTGCCGGGACGAGTGTAACCTGGGTGACAAAAATCGCGCTGTTTTAAGGACCCCATTTTCACGATTTTTAAACATTTATCTCTAGTGAAAAAAGCAGTGCCGGCGTTCCTGTGCTTTTTCGGCTCCACTACACTCCTGAGTCCGGGACACTCTGACATCCGGGCGCGCAACCCGGGATGATGGCGAAAGGTAGATGAAGAAGGTATTGGTAAAACTAAAAACAAATGCGTAAATCAATTAATAAAATAAAATGAAAGTTCAGAAACAATGAAATAATTAATTATTTAAAAGTTGTTAAAAAGTCAGGGTAAAGAAAAAGCATAAATAATATTTTTTACCATTGCTTTTACTATGTTACCTTAAGCCTGATTCATCCACATTTATATTACTACGATTATATCCTTTGTATAATATAATAGGGAAGTATAGTTCTTCAGAAGTTAACTTTTAGAAAAATTAATTCTAGTCAATCTTTTTAATATGAATAATTCATTAATAAGTAAAGAAACTGGTGGAAAAAATATGGGACTTTTAATTCAAACCAAGTACACTTTTTAATAGAGTCAAAGGGTTGAAAATCTGGATTGCCCCGGCTAATCCGGGATGGTTTGCTACTTTACATGCTTAGCAAAAGTTGGTAATTTAAAATTTATTTTTTAAATTGAATTAATATACTTTAATATGAACTATTTACTAATGAGTAAAATTAGGGACAAATCCAGGGCACATTTTTAATACGGGACAATAGGTAAAATTTTGGGACTATCCCGGCTATTTCGGAGCACCAGATCAACTAATTTGTATAAATGTTCAAAAAGGATAATAGAAAAAGAGACATATTTTCGAAGCATTAATACAATCATGGTTGAGTTTCAGTTAAGGTGATTTACAATCATAAAAGAATTATCAATCATAAAGATCAGTCAGCAAAAAAGTAATTTTACTTTTTTATTTCCTTTTACTTAGGCCGTCAACTCTTTCCCACACAGGTACGATGGCACTAAATTAAGCTTTCTCTAATCTTTGATCTACTCCAGAGGTTCCTAACCTGTGGTACGCGTACCCCTGGAAGTTCGCGAAAGTTATCTCGGTAATGGCGGAAAACACGAATCATAAGAATATTCAAGAACTCCGTTTTCTCAAGTTCGTATGAAAAACGAACGTGAAAATTGTACGAATACAAATGCCTATTCTCGAAATAAGAAAAAGTAGATTCTATCTAATAAATGAGTAATTATTAGCTCTCATCATAAGTTAATGCGAAATTATTTTAATGCTATTTCTTTTGACACTGAATAAATACTATTTTAAAAAATGGAATAAAATGTAAAGTCAAAAAACAGTCCTACAAATTTTACTAAGTTTATTATAGTCAGTAGTTAGAAATTGGGGCTTCTGGGACCTCGGGAGGCGGGAGGACCACTCCCTTCCCCCTCCCGACTTCCCCCCACCCGACTTCCAGCCAACTTTCAGGGTTGAGATAAGGAATTTTGTTGGACTTTAACTCCTCACCACCCGGGATCAACCCCTTCTTAGATTAGATAAGAATTATGATAAGGAATTTATTTTTATTTTCGGACTTTGAAAATTTTTGAGGGACTTTGAATTTTCTCGGCTTATTCGAACCCTTAGCATAAATATTTCTTTTACAAAAGTTTGATTTTAGTGACTTAAATTTTTTTTCACAACGTTCTTTCACAGATTTGCATCAATTCAATCATAACTTATCAAGCGTGCATTAAAATAAAATATTTAAATATAAAATAAACATAATAATTTGATACTTACAATTTTAATTTCATTTTTTTTCCTGTTTTCAGAGACTTTGAATTTTCTCAGTTTTTGAACAGAATTTCATCAATTAGAGTTAAACTTTCAATCTTATTCCATTTTTCGGCATGCTCATTTTTCTTTTTTCGTTATCAAATAACGTTTTTCGTTTGTTTTCAGGAAAATTTCAAAAATTGTGCATTTTCTGTTCTTAAATAACAAAAAGTTTACTTAGTCGCTAATTCTCATAAAACCTGTATCTTAATTAAATCAGTTTTATAAGAATAAATCTTCGAATGATCCAACTTGGATTTATTTTTCTTTCATCATTCAACTTTTCTCTTTGCTTCAAGTTCATTTTTCCACTAACAAACGCAATTTTAGAATCTTCTAACAATAACATACAAGAGCACTAAAAATCACTTAGTTTGAATAAGTTAACTTAAAATTCCGTTTTTAACTGTTTCAGGAATATCAAAACGTTAAACTCTCTTAAAGTTAAATGGAAAATTTGAATCTTGAACGAGAAAGTGTTGGCATTTTTTTTTCTTTCCGAATTCACTTTAACATCGACGAAATAGCTTCATTAATATTAACCATTAAAGATAATTTTTTTTCTGTTGAACATATAGCTTATCTATACAGACATTGCAATTTAAATCGTATGACGCTAAAAAGGATACATTAAACGTCACAAATGCATTGATTCAACACAAATAATTTTTCTTAAAAATTTAGGGATCATTTATCATACTTAACTCTAAAACTATATAAAACATTCCACTAATCTAAAATTTTCGCCTCTTAACTGATTAATGCATGTGAGTGTGTGTACGCGTGCATGCATGTGTTGGTGTGTGTGCGCGTGTGTGCATGTGTTTGTGCGCGTGTGTTTGTGTTTGTGCATGTGTGTGTTTGTGTGAAACTCACGTTTTACATTCTAATTCCTTTTTCACATAGATAAAATAAATTTAGTCTCGGCAATTTTAACAACCAAAGAACTTTTTCTGCTTGCATATTTAATTCACGAAGACTCTGTGCGTGTGTGTGTGTTTGTGAATGTGTGTGTGTGAGTGTGTGTTTGTGCATTGTGTGTGTGTGTGTGAAACTCATGTTTTGCATTCTAATTCCTTTTTACATAGATCAAATAAATTTAGTCTCGACAATTTTAACCACCAAAGAACTTTTTCGGCATGCATATTTAATTCACGAAGACTCTGTGCGTGTGTGCATGTGTGTTTGTGCATGTCTGTGTGTGTGTTTGTGCATGTCTGTGTGTGTGTTTGTGCATGTCTGTGTGTGTGCGAAACTCATGTTTTACATTCTAATTCCTTTTTCACATAGATCAAATAAATGTATTCTTGACAATTTTAAACTCCAAAGAACTTTTTTTCTTGCATGTTTAATTCACGAAGACTCTGTGCGTGCGTGCATGTGTGTGTGTGTGTGTGATTTATTTCGAATAACGATAAAAGAGTAACCACGTCTCTGTGTGTTTGCTCCTCTTTGCGACAGATTATTTTATCTTTTGAGAATATTCCACATAGATAATTCTAATCATTGCTTACTCTGTGTCAATTCTACATGAAACATAGCTTGCTTTGATTAATTTTGAAATTTTTCTTCCAATCACGAATGCAATTATTGACAAAATATAAAAGCAATCATATTAAAAAATCTCTTTGGTTTGATTAAGTTTTTCTTGCATAGAGAAATTTGATGAAATTGAACTTAAAATTCCAATTTTCTACCAGTTTCGAAAATATCGAAACATAAGACTACTTTAAAGATGACTGTTTCAGATGAAAAAACTGTTCCAACTCTAAAAAGAAATAAACTTCATTCAAACACTTCAAGATTAATTTTTTCTCTTAAATTTAAAACCTTTGACACTGTTTTAACGAACAAATGTCTCAATTGAATCTTTTTTTCTCGCGCATGTCTTAATTTAGCTTGCTTGCTAATTTTCAAAGATTATCAGAAAATTTAGCATTTCAATTCATAATTAACCTCAACACATTCACTTAAATATTTACACACTTTCATGAATCTTGAAGTTTCAAATTCATTCTACTTTTGAAAATATATTTTTTCCAATGACGAACGCAATTATTAACAAAATATAAAAGCAATCATATTAAAAATATCTTTGGTTTAATTAAGTTTTTCTTTCATGATTGAAATTCACTTTGAACACATTTCTTCCAATGACAGAAACGAATGATTTTTTCCTTGGATAACGAAATTTGTTGAACTTAAAATTTCAATTTTCTATCAGTTTCAGGAAATAACAAAAAGGGAAATTATTTTAAAGTTGGCTGCCTTTGATATTAGAAATAGTTCCAAGTTAAAGAATAGACTTCATTTTAACGTTTCAGGGTTTAATTATTTTCTCAAGCTTAAATGTATTTATTTTATTTTAACAAACAAATGTCTCGATTGAATATATTTCTCACTTCAAGAAAAGTTTACTTATCCTTCTTTTCAAAACTTTGAAAAATTTCACAGCGTTTTTCTGTTTTTACACATTCAATTTTTTCTCGGCTTTTGAACAAAATTTCTTGAATTGCTCTTTCAATCCTATTTTATTTCACCAACTGATTTTCCATTTTCATTTTATATATATATATATATAATACATAGCAAAAATCTCTTTATCTTAAATTTCAGTCTGTTAATTGATATGTTTATCTTTATGTGTCACTTGATATTTTCTTAGAACTTCGAGAATATTCTTATGTCGATTAAAGGCATGAGTTTATTTTTTTCTGTCTCCCTCTCACCCAATCAAATTCGCAAATGATTAAGTTCTCACACAAGTTCAACCAATGATGTTACTAAACCCTTTTATCATTTTTTTAGAGTTTCCTTATAAATTTCGAACTTTCCTTCATGAATTCCCTCTACTTTGATTTTTGCCATTCTACTGTGTTTCCCTACTTTCTCTTCATCACGAAACGTGCATCATCTGAATCCGCTTCTTCAGCGACTCCTGCGAAGAAACCCTCAACACTTAACAACACTGGTGGCTTTACTGCAGACTCTATTCCTCAACACCATTATCACCTCGGTGAGAACAACTATGCTGTGGTCAGTGATTTCGAGGATGTATTAAATGTACACATTCGAAAGTTCAAAACGAATGAAAACGGCAGAATCTTCTAGACCGAAAACGGTGTTAGTTTTTCACCTTACGTGTGGGAATCACTTGTTACCGAAATGGACAATTCATCTTTACCATCAGAGACAGGAAAAGTGCTAATCGTCAGAGACACATTGTTTCTAACCAGTGCATGGATCGAAAATGTTCCCTATGTCTCGCTTCAGCGATATGTTACGAAACAAGACTTTTCGAGACAGTTTCTCCCATCTGTGTGCCTACTCTCCGAAACTGAATGGAACCAACTTCAGTGCATTAGGAAAAAGATCAGTGAAAGCTGTAAGTCACTGATGGTTAATAATTTTCTGAAAAAGAAAATTCTTTTGGAAGTGTCTTCACGGTCTCCACGGACCAATTTACAAATGGAGCTAAGCGATGTTGAAATGGTGCTATCGATGCCCCTAACAGAACTTTTAGCGGACAATATAAAGAGTCGAATTGACGACATGCTGGTTTGCAAAGGCTTTTTAGAAAACCAGGCGAATCAGCTTGATCACGAATGTGTGACCATGAACTTTGAATCCAGACATAGTCTTTACGGAGACTTGGCTATCCTATCGATAGACATTGAACTTTTAGTGAAAGAATTTGTTGAGAAAAATATGCAAATGCTTAATTATATTAACGAGACCTTTTTAAATAATCTGAACATTGTTCTACTTGTGAAAAATGCCTGTGATATGTATATAGCTTCTGACATCATGCCTCATAGAATGTTTTAAATAAAAGGTATTTTATTTTATTTGTGTTTATATTAATGTTTTTGCATGCTTGCTATTTTCAAAATGTTTTAACCCTTCAAAGGATTTTAATTCTATTTAATATACTGTTTATTTATATTTTACTTTAACTTAACTACTCGAATTTATAGAGAAGCAATCATATTAAAAATTTCTAAAGTTTGAATAAGTTTCTCCAACGTAATGAAATTTGCTGAAACTACACTTGAAATTTCGATTTTCTATCAAAAATAAAAGTCCCGAAAATAAAAATAAATTCCTTATCATAATTCTTATCTAATCTAAGAAGGGGTTGATCCCGGGTGGTGAGGGGTTAAAGTCCAAGAAAATTCCTTATCTCAACTCTGAAAGTTGGCTGGAAGTCGGGAGGGGGAAGGGAGTGATCCTCCCGCCTCCCGAGGTCCCAGAGGCCCCAATTTCTAACTACTATAGTCGTTTGACCTAAGCCCTTTGGTTATTAATAAAAACTTTTTTGTGCCGAGGGATGGTTGGGGGGTTTAACAGTAGGAGGTACTCAAAAATAAAAAAGTCTAATCAATTGGTACGCGAGTGGAAAAAGGTTGAGAACCGCTGATCTGCTTAATGTAACCTTCTAGCCACAGATTTCGGTAGATTTTATGTATAGAACATGTGCAATTAATATTATTGTAGAAGTTTAAACAAGCCATCACTCGAGTTTCAAGAGCAGGCCAATTGATTGTGCATTATTGATTTTGTGGGGAACATTTCCATTTTACGAATATTTATAAATATATACGACCTTCTAGAACGAAGTAAGATCGTGAGCCGAAGTTTCATTGTATCTAAATGTTATAATACCATGTTTTCTAATGTTTTGAAGTGCCTCATTAATTCCAATATTATTCTGAGTAATTTAAAATGCGATTAAAAATTGCAAATCAAAATGGTATAGAACATAATAATGTAGTAAAATTATAATCATAACAATGTAGAGAATAAAGTAAAATTATAACAGTAATGTGTAGATTCACGTGAATTAAAACAATCCAAATTGTGTAGAAGTAGAGCAAAGTAATTTACGTAGATGAGATATCAACGTGAGAAATTTGTGCCGAATGTACACAATAGAATCAATTCGGGTGACATTATGTTCACACGATAAATATAACTGCGCATGCCATCTGTCTCTCTAAACGCTGTTTGACGCTGTGAATAATGTCCCTTTTTCTCCAGCAAGCTCTGCAATAAACTAAAAAATCAAATCTGGATCAAAAAAGACTTAAGATCGTAAAGGTGTCATCTTTACCTTGCGAGCAGCAATTGCAAGATACGCAATGGACTCTAAATCTGATTTGGCACAGTGTTCTTAACGCGCATCGCAAGAGCACGAATTTAATCCATTATTTAGTGCTTGTAAACGAATTTCATTTGATGTATTAATAGTTAATGGAATTAGAACTTTTCGGTTATGAACAAGAAATTATTCCATTGTCTACTAATATAAGAAAAGAACATCGAATTTTCTTTCATGTTGTTATGGAATCAATTCACACTAATGTGAAACATAGTAAGTGCGTTGTACCAGTTTGACTTTGGTTCTTTTGCGCATCTTACAGAAGAAAAAAGATTAAACGTGTGAGCGCAGCTTAAGATAACCTGGAATTATATGTTACATGGCACGAGCAAGTAAATTTATCATGTGAATGTGATGTTATGTGAGTTGATTCTAGTGAATAGCCTTTCTGTGAGTCGGAAATTTGAATTATAATAAATTGCGTGATTTCTCTTTTCTTTCATATGTAACGCTTTGATGGAAAATTCACGCTAGATTGGATTAGTTGATTAAAATCATAGGCTTCCACTCGCATTCTTTATAAAAATTCACTACATTCACTAAATGTTCTTAGTTATGGATGAAAACACAAGCTGTTGAAAACTACTTAACTTAGATATTTTTTAAATATTTATACGATTTATGCATACGAAGAACAAATTTAAAGCAACCTCCATTACGTAAACGATTTTCTGTAACTTAAAGCATAGTCAGCAACGATACGTATACTTCTTCGAACATTCAATTTTTCATGCTTTGAATGGTTTTGGATACGCTGTATGGAAATAAATGTAAGCATTTACTTTGGAATGTTTTTTATTAACTTGTTGATTTTTTTATTTGCTGCATGGAACTAAAATTGATTCTAAATTAAGGTTTTCTAATAAATGGTGACTTTATTTTATTAACATCTCATTTTATTGTAAACTAAAGTAATTACATGATAATCATTTATCTTGGCAATCATATTTTTAAAAACACTTTTTTATTCATCCTTTATATACTTCGTTTTATTTTTGGCCAAAGTTGAGTAAACAACTATTTATTACATGTAGAATAGTGGAAGAGTTTTTTGCATGGTTTGCGCCATTGGGGTGTCCCGGAGGGGGGGAGGGGGCTGTCGGGCAAATTTTTGTACCCCGTTCACGCAACAGGCTATGCAATTAGTAAATAAATAAAGATCTGTCGAAAATTTGAGAGGTTCATCATTACACCCTCCCCTTGTACAGAAGGTCGTGCCCCTCTCCCGTCGGCGGACTCTAACGCCACTCCTGATTTTTTGTAAGAAATAAATCTTCTGTTCACTCCACACTGAAATGTGGAAATGCACTTTCACTTCCCTTATTCGTCAAAATTTTATATAATTTAAATATATATTCCCAATTAAGACAATTCGTATGACGTCTCTATCATATGACAAACATTAATAGGAAAGCCACCTAAACACGTACTGTTCAGCAACGGATTCCGAGACTACCACTTTTGGACGATTTTAAACCAGAAAGGGGTGTTAGGCAATGAGTCATATGAGCGCATTTCCGGAGTTCTTTGTTAGATCACGTTCAGTAAAATGTAAACATCACCCTTCCATTCTTCACTTTCCCCCTATTTTCATGAAAATAACTCCGCCCGGCGCATGCACAAAAGCGGGGAGGGGGAGCGTTGCTAAACAATAATTAAATGTTTCACAGTATAACACAGAGCATATGCTCAAGTAATCAAATATCATACACTAGAATTCTTTAAATATTGATAGTTCAGTCGACTGTTTAAGAAAACAGTCGACTGAACAACAGATAGTATAGATAAATTTCTTTAAGTACTATCAACAATCGATGTCCCGATAAACAGTTTTAAAACTTTATATAGTATCGATAGTTTTCTCAATAACACTGCTATATCTACAGTCGATAGTATTGATACTACGGATAGCAGTTATAGTTTTATCATTTATAATACAATAGAAATCGACATTATCGGAATGCTGTGATAGACCACACAAAGCAGGTTGGAAAGAGGAGTTGGGGATTCGATCATATTCGTTTGGAGACGCAGCCTCAGCTTCAGGAGTGAAAGGTCGAGAACAGATTCCCCCAAACATCCGCCAAGTAAGAAGGCTTAAGCGCACGTTAAATCCATTGGAACCAAACGTTCTGCAAATGGTGCTGTCTGGAAGTTTGGAGAGGAGGTTGTTGGCTTTGTCATCTAACCATAGCTCAAATTACGCAGTCCGTTTCTAGCCTTGCTATTTCCAAATATGATCGCCCACCCTCCTGCTTCTTATTTTCTCCTTTGTGGGGCCAATCTGTATGCTTTTACTTCCATAGAATTGTGAGTCATAAAACTGTTGCTGCTATCGGTAGCTTCAACACTATTGACTGTCGACAATATTGCACGATACTATCGAACTCTTTCAGTCGACAGTCTGAAAACTTGATACTATCGATTTGGTTTATACACTATCGTTGGTCAGTCTACTATGTTTACCCCCTTAACTATCGCGCCCGTCATATCGACGTGCATCGAATTATCGCCTTTTTAGGCTTAAGAACTAAAATTTAATCATTAATTAGCTTTATAATTTCACACAAAAATTACTTAAAACCCATAAGCATCTCAAGTATTCTATGCCTTCTTAGATGATTGAAAACCATAGCCCCTTTCCAAAACAGGAGGGATCATCTTATTAGAAAGCGAAGTAAATGCGAGACTTAAGGGGTTAAGGAATACCACCTTGCACTGTGCTATGATGCCATGTTTACATTTTACTAAAACTGTTTAAGTAACAAAAAAAAAAATGCGATTTGAATCAGCTTTTGTAAGCTATAATGCGAAAAAGAAAATATTGTTGAACAAAAGCATTGCCTATGTTTCTACTTAATAATATTGAGGTATTAAGAGATCTGTGAAAATTCTAAGCAAATCTTTTGAGCTTATAATATACTGTTTACTGTGTTCATTTTGTCACTAAGTTGCTTGTCTAAATACTGCTTTCAATATTTATTAACTAACAAAAGACTTGTTAACTTACAAAAGACAAGGAGAGATCTGATAAATATTTTAAGTACAATTAACTAAATATATTGTACACACAAAAACGTTAATGCAAATTAAATTAGACCTATTCTAATAATTGTAATGAACACGAATAATTCCAAAGCAATTAGAAAACGATTTAAAATAAATTATACTAAGTTTAAGAACTAATTTTTTAAAATTCAAAAAGTTAATGTAAGAAATGAAATTTCATTACTAAAGAAAATATAAGATTGATTGATTGATTGATTTGAGGGGCTTTTTGGGATTTTTATCTGCAAAGGCTATCATCCCCGTATTCACAAAAGGTTCAAATTAAAAAATGTCAAAAAACTTCAGGTTCTGGAGGAAAATATGAAGGTTCTGTTTATTTTCAAAGACTTTGCTTGTGAGTTCCTTAAATCTATAGATTGTTAAAGAAACAAGTCCAAGTTTGTTCCAGAGATGACCACGAATGGTTGAATACCTAGAGCAGTGAAGTAAAATATGATCCAGATTGTTCAGAACGTTGTATGTATTACACGTTAGATTGTCTGAAAGGTTAAATTTATTCAACAGGCCTGGTGTTATTAATGTTTTGCTAAAAATTCTGGAGCAAATAATGTCTTCTCTTCTGTTCTTTGTCCATTTGAAGATGGATCTGATGTCTGGGATTTCTCCAAGTTCTTCATAATATTTACTATCTCTGTGATTTCCTGAAGTTCTTTTTTTAGAGTTGTGCTTCATATGGGAAAGAATATCCCTGATGCAATCCAGTTAATCTATGGGCTATGTTCGGTAACTAATTTTGCAATAAAATCCGCCTTTTCATTCCATAAAATTGTTGAGTGTCCTGGGATCCAAAGTAAAGTAATATGATTGTTTGTTAGAGATTTTTCCACTAACTTGTGAATAAGCTTATGGATCACCGATGGAGATTTAGATGAGAAATTTTGTAAAGCTAGCAGGACTGAAAAACTGTCAGTAAGAAAAAGTAATGGTTTGTCTGGAATAGCAAGATCGTCAATGGCCTGACAGATGGCCAGCGCTTCTGCAGTAAAGATTGAATTGGTATGATGGATTCGAAAAGCAAATGAAGAAAACTCAGAGACTTCAGCAATTGAAGTAATCCTTTGGGATTTCGACGCATCAGTTGAGATAATGAAATACTGATTGAAATCATTTCGCAAAGTTTCTTTAAACATGCCATTAATACATGAGTGCGGGAGAGATTTACTTTGGAAGCAGTATTTTGAGGTGACAATAGAAAGAGAATCACTTGGGAGCTGTAAAAACGTTGGACCAAAAATAATATATTCCCAATTGATGTTAAGATCAGAAAGGTTATTGCTCAAAAGAATCTTATCCGGTTCTGTGAGAATGATATTGAATTGATCAGAGTCTTTTTTATAGATGGATGAAAGGGGGTTGATTGAGATTTGTTTGATGAAGAACTGAAGAGATAAGCGTTTAATTTTTTCACTGAGGATTTCTTGATCTGCCATTTGGAGTAAAACTTTATTTGGAGTCCATTGCGGTACCCCAAGTGCAATACGGAGTGCTTTAGTTTGGATAATGTTGCATGCCTTCATATGAGAATCTGGTAGTTTGTTAATAATTTGACTTGCATAGCAAAAAAAACTGCAAATGCCATTGTCTGTGAGTATTATAAGATCTCTGGCTCTCGGGCCGTAATGTTTGAAGGCGATTCTTTTAAGTGCATTAATTCTTTTGATATCTTTATTTCTGATACTATTCAGGATCGATCTATTTTGATTCCTTTTTGAAAAATGAATTCCCAAAAATGTAATGGATTCTTTCCATGGGATTCGGACTCCATTAAAAGAGATGTTGATTCGATCAAGAATAGTCTTACTGGAGAGGTCTGCGATAGTACTTTTTTCTGCACTGATTGATAATTTCCAATATGTGCACCACTGATACACATTATCAATTGTCTTCTGTAGCTTTTTAGTAATGTATTCTAACGACTGATGTGCACAGAAAATGAATATATAATCTGCAAAAACTAAACATTCCACGCCGTGTTCAATAGTTTCAAAAAAGTCCGACATAAAGATTGCAAAAAGAACGAGAGAAAGGACACTACCTTGCGGTAATCCATTATGAAGATAACTTATATCAGAAAGCGTTTTCCGCCATCTAACTTGAAAAGTGCGTTGAAGTAAAGAGTGATGGATCCAACCGCAGATATTTCCTTTGATACCTATCTCTAGACATTTATAAATGAGTCCATCAATATAGACGGAGTCATATGCTTTTTGGATGTCAAGGCTGACACCAAGGAAGCATTTTTTTTCTTTCCTTGCTTTGTAGATGGCTGAGTAGAGAGCGTATGTAGCTACTCTGTTATCTCTATATGGAAGAAATCCAAATTGCCTGGGGTTAAGCTTTTTACGTGATGTTAAAAAATTAGTAATTTTTTTTGTAATTATTCTTTCAAATATTTTGGAGAATACTGAGGTTAAGGCTATTGGCCTGTAAGAGGTAATTAAAAGTTTGTCTTTGTTTGGTTTTGGTATAGGAATGATAATAGCATGTTTCCAAGTTTTGGGAACATGCATCCTGTCAAAGATCCGTTGAAATTGTTCAAGAATATAAAGACGAGCGTTCACATTCAATTTTTTGAAGAAGGTTGCAGAAATATTATCAGGACCAGGAGTAGCTGTTTTTGAATTTTTTATTGCGAGATATTCTTGAAGGTGAAAATTTGAGTTCAAGCTGCTTTCAACGTCAACCGTATATTGGATGGATAATGGCTCATGTTCGCTAAAAGATTTACCATAGAAATCTGCAAAAAAATTACTTTGTTCCGAAGGATTTGTAACATAAGTGTTGTTCACTAGTATAACATTGAAAGAGTTATTATCATCGTAATTCTGATTCAATTTTTAAAAAAGGGAATAGAATATGCTAAGATTCTTTGCTTTATTGCATATCTTGTCCCAGAAATTGCGTTTCGCTTGTTTGCTATGGTATTTAAATTTACTTGCGAATTTTTTATGTAAAATCCAAAATTTAGACGAAAATATACTCAATGCTTTCTTTCTATAAATTATTTTTAGATTATGGAGCTTATGGCAAGTTTTATTCCACCAAGGGGGGTATTGTTTATCTGGCAGAGGAAATTTCCTTGTATTTTGAGAGATAGTGGTTGAAACTTGGTGCGAAATTGATTCAAGATCTTGGGCCTTGTCTTCAAATGACTTTTCAGCAAGAATCATGATAGATTGCAATTTTACCTCCGTAAGATATCTTTGCTTGTGTTGAAAGAGGGTACAAGTGGTAACAACAGGAGAATGATCACTTTCAAATGAGGAATCCACCACGAAACAATCCGAATGGCAGAGTAGTGATTTTGAATAAAAGGTAAGATCTAATAATGATTGCTTGCATCCAGGAGAAGTGTGAGTAGGAGTCGAAGTGTTTAGAATAACACAATTAGAGTCCGTGAGCCAATCAGCAAATTTATTACCAAATCTTGATGAGTCGTTAGAGCCCCAAAGTGGGTGGTGCAAATTAAAGTCGGCAAAGATAAAGGAGGGTTCGGTAAGTGTATCAAGAAGAGTTCTAATAATATCGATGTCAAATCCTGTAGGAGCATAGATGTTAATAATGTAGAAAGATAATGCGTCTGTGTTCACTTTAATTGCCAAAAATTTCTAAATCTGAATTTTGAGGGAGGTTAAAAGGAATCAATCGAGCTGAAAGCTGTTCAGGGATACCAATCAGGAGACCACCACCAACTCTGTCTTTTCTGTGACTCCTTAAAAATTTTTTTTGAGGAAAGCGAAAATTTTCATCTTCACTTAAGAAGGTTTCTTGTAAAATCCAAAAATCCGATTGTGAAAAGGGAGGGGGATATTAAGCCAAATCTTCTTATTACGAATACTTTTGCAATTCCACTGCACAAAAAGCATGATTAAACAGAGCAGTTGGAAAGAAGAAACCGGAAAAGAAAAAAAACACACGTAAAGGTTGAAATGGTTCCTTACCCATGTTGAACAGAATGAAAGATAAAAGGAATTTGAGAACCGTTAAAATAATGACAGGGGAGAGAGGGTTTTTTTATTGAAGAAAACCCTAATTTCAGACACGCAATGAAAACTCATTGATAAGCAAACAAAAGAAACAAGCAACACGAAAAAATTTGAACCAATGCTTTTGGTTTGACAAAAGAAAAAAAGAAAAGAAAAAGAAAGAAAAAGGTCCGACTATACATTTTGAGCGTTTTGGCCACCTGCATCCCATTGCATGGGAAGGCTTGAACTGAGATCAAGTTTCAATGGAAGTTTCTTTTTCCGAGAAGGTGAAGTATTTGTATATGGACTTTGAACGATGATTTTATACATATTTTGCATTATGGATTCGATGGTTTTGTGCAACATATCAGCAAAAATTGCAGTCTGTTTTTCAAATTTTTCATTTACCGTTTGAAGGAGGCATTCAAATTTTTCATTTACAGATTAAAGGAGAGCTTCAAATTTTGAATTAACTGTGTCTTGTAGTTCGGTGGAAACTGGAGAACTTTTGACAGACTCCGAATATTTCATATTTTGTAGTTGAAAAACTCTTCTAGCTTCGCTAGTAGTGATATGGTTCCGGCATTTGAGTTCCAATATTTTTTTCTTTAATGTAAGCCGGGCATAAATTCGATTTTGCATTGTGTGGTCCTTTACAGTTAATGCATTTTTCGGGTCCTTGACAAGGCCCAACATGTACACGTGTTTCACCGCAAAAGAAAAACATTAGTTTTGTCATTCGGGAATCGTGTTCAAGAGAATAACATTTCATGCACTGGCGAGGTCGGTCTATAAAATGTTGAATTTTTTGGTTGATGAACCAGATTTTAATTGCATCAGGAATAGTTGTACCAAGGACTGTAATCAATACCGGTGACATATTTTGTTTTAAGAATCTCCGCATTTCGACAACGTCAATATCATTTTTTTCTTGAATTTCCTCTGCTAACTCCTCCATGGGAGTATCTGTCGGTATGTCAAAAATCAAAAATCTAGAACAGATATTTTCCCATATAATATCCGTATTGATATCTGTTTCCATAAATTTATTCAACGAGAGGAGTTGAACAGCACAAAATCGGATTCTTTGGTGTAAACAAAATTTTCCCCTGTCTTGTATATTTCATGTTTTCAATGCTTTCATGTCGATTAACTACCTGCTTAATAAAAGCTTGGACCCGAAATGGGTTCGAATGAGGTAACTTCTTGTTTTTATCCGCATTCGAAACTATGACGTTTATTTCATTAACCATTTTTTGGCCAGCACGAAGAGCAAGTTCATTAAGAGTTTTGTTGCTTTTGAAGTAAATATTGTTCACAACGGTACCCATATTCTTTGGTTTTGCCGTACTCATATTTAATCCATCATCAGTGTTCGAAACTACAAAATTCGAATACGTTTTGCCAAACGGAAAAAAACAAATAAAAATGAACAGATAAGCTTACCTGTCTTCTTTAAATTGAAAAAGTAAAACTTAAAGCAACTTATGTTGAAAAAAACACACGAAAAGCAAAAAAGAAACCAGGTGAAAAGAGCCTTCAAAACGAACGTTTTCGAATCTTCCACCCTTCTCATAATCAAAAAATATAAGACAAAATGTAAATAATATAGCTAAAGAATTATTCCAACCGTTACAAACAGAAATTGCACAATGCGCAATGGATTCCAAATCTGTATAGGTAAAGATCACTTTACTTTTATGACGTAAACATTAATTGACCCCATTTATTTGCATTGGTAGTATCCATGTTTCTTAACATGAGCTTTAAACTATGGGAAGGGGAATAATTTTTTTTTTTCTAAAAAAGTAATTACTTGACTGTAGCAAAAAATGAAAAGAAAAGCCTTTTATTTATTTCAAAATCTTGGATAATAATTGATAAATATTTTTACAATTGTACTTTTCAAATCGAGATGCATGGAATTAATTTTAATAAAGAGAAATCTAACATTTTCCTTTACTTTAAATACCTTACACACATAGAAAAATAAGCACACAGGAATCTACTTCACATCAAAGTAATTTATATTACGGAAATTCCTGAGTTTTCGATCAGAATTATTCCATCTTTTTTTAACAGCGTTTCTTGCAAGGAACGAGAAGAATCTTTTTCTAGCAGATAAAAGCGCTTTCATGCGTATCGGCAAACCAGATTCGTTCCCTGCTCACGCAGATTCTACTACTACTACCTAATTTCTGTGACGTCAAGCAGGTTTCTCTGACGTCACGACCTCCTCCCATTGGACGAAAGAGTTTGCGGTCGGTTGATAAAAGTCGTTCGGAACAGTAATAGTTGGATATAGTGCGCATGCTTCCGAAAGAAACCCAAACTAAATCACGCAGAATTGTCTGCTACTAGTTGTCCTCGTTTTTTTTTCATGTTAAATTCAGAGTTCATTTATACTCCAAAATCGTGATTAATTAATTTTACGCAAAGCTCACATGCCTCAGATTTAAGATGTAGATAACTTTTTAGAGAATTAAATGTTTCATTTAGGAAAATTTTATCAATGATAGCAGTTTCAGCACTACTAATAAATATTCTAGAGATATACTTAAGAGAGATGAAATCTAGAGATATGCTTGAGAGGGATGTATATTTTGAAAATTATTTGCTCGTTCTTATCAGTGTAATAAGCGTAGGAACAAAAACTATAGCTTTATTGAAATTTCTTATCGTAATATGCGATAAATTAAAATTTTAATAGCTTTTAAATTACCAAATGCCAACTATTGTCAAATAGAAATTTCATTTCGAATATTTTGAAAGACCATGACAAGTCCAACTCTACAGTATATTAAAATTAATTAAGTACTTTATATTTGTTCCCATAAATTCCATGCATTCTGCAAATGCCATTCAGACATCAAGGAAAAGAAGTTACAATTATAAAACTTCTGAAAAATGATCTTTAAGTGTCCGTAGAATTTAAAATTGGAATTATCTGGCGAGAATAGAGCTACTATCATGAAGCATGGGATGTTACATCCCATATTTTAGATAAGATTCTCTCCAGTGGAGCACGTGAATGTCGTTCATCAACATTCTGGAGGCATGCGCAGTCGATCAACATTTACTGTAAAAATCTGTCCTGGTTGTTGGGCTAGTGTCTCGAACGTCATACGCTAGTCAAAGTCATACTCTTCTAGTCTAGTTTTGTTCAGGGAACGGTGTGGATGTTATCCTACGTGCTTGTGCTTTAAGAATAATTGGGTGGAAAGATGAATCTGAAGTTCCTTTTTGATGTTAGTGTGTGACAGTGAAAACTTCGGGTGTGATAGATAATGCGTTTGCTCTGTTCTCAATGGATTATTGGCTTTCCGCCCGTTGATATTATTTTATTTCTCTGAATTATTTACGTTGTTCCTCATGTTCATATCTTAGATAAAATTTTGTTCCTCATGTTCATCGTGCAGTTGTGAGAGATTTTTCCTGCACGTTTACGAAATCTGAAATTCATATTATTCAAGTATCTTTCCTCCCTCTTACCTTTTCGCCCCAATTTTTCTTTAAAGTTATGGCTTTAAAAAACCGGACTTTTTTCTAATTAACCGTTTCGATTTTCAAAATATATCGTTAGTCCTAGTTTGTTTTCTGCAGACATCTCGTGTTTCTATACGCATTTAAAAAATGATGTGTTTTGAGGCGCAAAATTTTGTTTATAGACTTTATATTTATATAATATTTATTAATGAAAGTTTCTTTTCTAACATAAAAGGTCTTCTTGATTTACATATTTTAGTGGTTTTTATATAATTTGTTAAAATTAGTTACTAAAAGCGAGCGATCTTTGAGATACTATATCTGAATTTATAAATTTTTCCCCATTACAATTAATGGATGGATTAATTTTTGCTTCGAAATCGTTATTCATTTTTTATAATATTCAACAGTTTTTACAAACATGCGTAAGTGCGCTTTAAGTTTCTGGTAATATTGATAATACTAAGTTTTTAGTTGCGAGTATTTTGTAATTTTCTTACTTTCGGAGTTGCATTTTTTTTTTTTCGTTTATGAAGAATTAATTTCATTAATACAATAGTGACATTTAGAATAACCAATTTGTTGGTTTTTCATTATAAATATTTAATATTTATATCTTTTAATTTAGAAACGTGTGTTAAATTTATATTTCATAATTGTTTAAAATATTGACCATTGATATTAATTTTAGAAATGAGTATTAGGAAATTGAAATTTTTTTCTGTAAACTTTATTTTGCCATTTTCTAATTGTATTACTTCGCAATTTGAAATTTTCTTGAATAAAATATAGCCTTTATTATTCGCACTATTGTTTTTAAAGCTAGTATATTTTTAATTTTTTACTAGTTTAGTTTTGCAGTATTCTCAATTATCTAGTATCAAATATTACACTGATATTTCAGGAAAATTTTGCATTGGAATTATTCAAAAAAATCATTTAAACATTTTATGTAATATCGATGCTGTTTATGAAAACTTAACTTAGTTTAGCGTCAGTCTTTTTAACGTTTTCCATGTGTTCTTACTGAGTTAATTTTTATTTTTAATTTTGGCCTTTCTTGGCTTTGCTCTAAATCATTTAATTTGGAAAAAATGTCAACCTATTGTTTTCTGTTCTACAGTCTTTAGGGAAGATATCCGTTTTCTTCCATTATAATTTATCAACCTGGTATTTTTCTTTAACCTTTCGTGGAAATATCATGTGATTTGCAATTCAATTTTTATTTTTCAACAATATTCCTTGTTTTTAAAGAATATTTTATGGCATTTTGACGAATATTAAAATTCTGAATACACTGAAAGGCGAATTTGAAATTCGTTTTCATTCAACACTTTATTATTCATTATTTAAAAACTTGTTCCCTTTGTAAGAAAGGCATGAATAAATTATTTTTAAATGTTTAAGTGTACTTATTTTTCGTTAGTTTATTTTTTACTTTGATGTCATATTTTGGATTTAAGAAAAGGAATTTAAAACATTTTCACCCTCTTCAAATACCAAAATAATATTCGAATATATTGGATTTTTTTGGTTAGAAAATTTTTAATGTCATTCAATAAATAAAGTATGAATAATACTATATTAAATTGTATAAAAAATTCTTATATTTTTAAAAGCATCATTTTTATACAAATATTTTTTTTTCTCTGTTACAAAATATCTTTCACAGAACATTTCTACATTTTTAATGTATGCACGTGTACTTAGAATTTGGTATTTTATACATTAAATATTTTTAATTTATGCATTAGCAGTAAAATTTTATTTTCAGAATGAGTTTTTAATAAGCTGTTTTGTAAAAACTGAAGGCTAACTATATTTATTTTTTGTAATATATTTTTAGAAATGTTAATATTTTGTTATAGTTGTGGCTTAAAATTTATTTGTAAAAATAATCTCATATTATATTTATTGCCATTCTAATGATTCTTTTATTTACAATGCAACAAAATTTAGAAAATGCATAATTCAGTTATTATAATTCTTTTATTGCTCTTTTTCAAAATTTTCTTGTATGTTTAGTTATGATTTTTCGAACTAAACAAAGTATTTTCTTCTAATATAATGATTGTTTATATTTAAAAGTAGTATTTGGGCATCAAGTTGCTTTAGAGTTCTATAATTTCAACTATTCACTATCTGTTTTTTTTTAATCACTTTGTTGAACAAACCGATACATAGAATGGAATACATTCGTGTAGTTCAATTTGTTCGTACAAAAAAATAGAACATGAAGAAAATGCTGTATACTTTTTTAATTATATAATTTTAAACAAATTATTAATATTATGCAAAAACTCAATTCGGCAAAAGCCCTCATCTGTTAATTTGGCATCTGTTCAATATATTTGGCAGCTAAATAGTTACGAAGAATTAATTCTTTCTTTTCTAATTCATGCTATCAATTTTACGATGAATTTTAATACCAGTGTTGTTAGTCTGATTTAAAAAAAAATATTTGAAGTTGATGAATTATTTTGTCCGCTTTAGATTATTTTGATGACTTTATTGATTTTCATGTCTTTAATATAAAAATTCATCATATTTGTACTGCAAGACAATTATTACATTACATATGAAAATTCGTTTTTAGGTTTAAAATTTCAAGATATTATAGTCAGTTAATTTTTAATGCTTAAGGTTTATGTTCTTTAATGTAAAACATGTGGTTCCCCCCCACTTACTTATTTTTTAATATGTTTTTGAATTTTAAATTTTGTATTGTAAGAAACAGTTTGGTGTTACAACAACGTTAAAAATAATGGCAACATGTATTAATAGATATTTAAATAAGTCATGAACTTATTATTATTGTTATTCAATTTGAACTTTAGAAACGCAACTTTTAATCTTTCATGTCTTTTATAGTAAAATGAAATCAACGCAGCTACGTTATTATTATTTATTTAAGAAAATGTTCAACATTTGCATATTTTACTTTTCACTTATAATCATGCTATTGTAAGCATGTGCATTTTTCGTAATAATATTTTTATTTGTTTTTAAATATATTTTGATTAAGCGCATCAATAAAAATTTTCAATTAAATTTGTTTTTGTATATTTATGATATTTCTGTGAAAAAATATCGCAAGGTACACTAATTATTTGCAAAAAAAGTGTGCCAAAAATTCAGATCTAGATTTTCGTAAGTTATATTTAAGCTGTATTCCCATTTTTGCATGTGTGTCCAGGAAACATAAATCTAATACTTCCTTCAACAGTTGTATTTTACTTATCGTCGCTGAGAACATAACTTAAGTTAGCTTTCCACGTCGAAGAAGAGATCTTGCAGAGAAAACGCATTTTCAGATTTAATAAACGACAGTCATTATCTGCATACTCATATCATGAAATATATTCGTCATTACAGGTTTTACAAATTAAATTCAGAGTTAAAATTTTAAGTCATATAAGGAGACCGTTTTTGCAATGTACGAATTCGACCCACCTTTTGTTTTCTATTGCATGGCTTCTTAAAAATTTTTCCATACGCGAAACCATTTTCTAATAAATAAATAAAATAAATACGAACCTGTTTTTGCCTGATAAATTCTGTCGCGACCCCAAAATAGGGAAAAAGACAACAATTATTGTCTACACTTTTATTTTTTAGAGATAATTTAATACACATTCCTAATTGCATCGTGAAAACGAAAAACTTCATTCATTTTTAGAATGTCAGACAATAAAAAATATATTGTGAAACAAAAGTGATATTTTTGATAGTTAGAAAATGAAAAATCAATAGTTAAACTATGAATAGTTTAAATAACGAGTAAATAATAGTAATTAAACAAATTTCTTTAAATTAACAAAGTTGAATAAAAAAGATTATCTTTTATTAGAAAATAAATAATTAATAGGTAATTAATAAATCGTTAAAATAGTAATTAATAATTGAATATGTTAAAAATATTTTTCATACGCTGTGAATAGATGAAATAATGAGATTCTGAAGTACTTCAACTGAAATTGGTACATCTTATTTAAAGTACTTTTCATTTGAGTTTATGCCCGGATGATATGCGTTTTGTAGAAGTCGGTGTTTATAGAGTAAATCCTAAGAGAGGTGTTTTGCTGCATTTTCTTATTATTTGTTTTTATATATTGATTTCTTGAAGAAGTTGTCTTGAAGGTGAGAAAATTTCTTTCAGAAGCAGACTTAAATAGTTTGAAAATAATCACAAAAGGATCTGGAATGCAGAGTTCTCAGATAAACAAAAAAATTTGTTATCTAGAACTGGTTTATGGGGAAATTTGTGAATTAGCAGGCACTTTTTTATTATATTATAAGCTTATACCTTTCCCACAATAACACATACCATTAATGCTGATTAGACATAACAATTTAAAAATTTATTTACAGTAATGGGACATTCATATTCTGATGATTTTTTTAGCTTTTTTTTTTAGCAAATTTGGACATTAGGTGGATTTCACTCACCGTTGAATTTTTTTATGTGTATCTCATTCAAAATCCATCAAAATATTTGTTTCTAAGAGCAAAAGACTTCTATTTATGTTTTATACTAGTTACTTTCGGGGACAAGCTGGTTCGTCCATTGTATTAAAAGTAGTAATCAGCTATATCAACGTCTGCAACTTGTTTAATATAGCTAATATTGCATTTTGAACTAAGGCCATCGAACGAAATATTTTCAAATTGAAATTTCTGAACTAAATAAACTGGTATTTTTGAAAGATGAAAGATCAAGTTAACGAATCAAATTAATGAGTACTATAAACTAATTGTGTGAGAAGAAAAAAGGAAATGTATTTTGTTACAATACTCTTGGAAAGAGAGTTTTCAAACACAAATAGCACCAATATCAATAACGACAACCAAAAACTAATCTATTCAAAACCAACATGGAAAAATAGAAGAAAAGCCTTTAAAGTTCAAAAATTTTTAGTTGTTAAATCCAGTATTGGCAATAGCAAATGAATGCAGTTATCCGCTACCATTTCTCAAATATTATATTTGTAATTTTTTGCCGTATTGCGAAAAAAAGTAAGTGAATTTCAAGTAAAGTCAGCATAAGAAAAAAATATTATTAAAAAAAGAAAAGAAAAAGGTAATTATTACAGCTCCAGCCTATATTAGAGAAAGGGTCTTAAGGATGATTTTAGTTTAGTTATATTAACGTCCCGTTTTGAAGCAACACAAGGGCTATTTTGGGACGGACCTCGCAATTTTGAACCTCGGTAAGACAACGAGGACGACACCTGAGCTGGCACCCCTTCTCCAAACTTCCGCACCACACCACCAAAATGGTAATTTTTTATTAGTAAATAACTTTCAATCCATATGCTGTTATTTGCATTGTCTCTTTGGCCGGGTGAGCCCTTGTAATGTGAAACTTCTATATATGTTTATATGTATTTAATTTCCACCCATGTTGCGGGGTGTAGTATGTGTATATGAGGAAAAACTTTTAATAAATGCGAGTGGGGCTGGCGTCCTCCTGCTGCTGCTGGTCAGTTCTCTTCCCCTCCGACTCTTTAATGCCTTAAACCCAGTAGGGTAGGCTGGGTCGGGGTGGGTTGTATCGCACCACACCAGCACACAGTGGTCCAGTTTCGGTTTGTAGAGCGACAAAAATCGAAATTTGAGGTCGACAAATGGGTTTATTTTCTTTGGGGATAGGTAGAGAACCGTTTGGAACCCTGAAAGCCATAAATTTTTTTGTATAAACATGTAGTCTTAATAGGATTTACGAAGGTTAAATTTGAAGAATGTCTTTCGAACACTTAAGTCGCGTTTCAGTGAGCCCTCGGATTTCGTTCTGTGAAGTCCTACATTGCTCTTGATCTGTCTAATTTTAGATTTTTCATGATGTCGGATTCCAGGGCAAGTAAAAGATACCGTTTTTAACGCAACATTTTAATATCTTCCATATTTTTATACTATATTTTAAAAGGCCCTTTTTCCAATAAATTTTCAAATTTAAAGTGAATATTAAAAAATTGCACACCTTGAGACTACCTTAAATCATTTTTGCACTATATCTTCGATAAAATGTCTTAAAAATTAACCGCGATAAACCCCGACTTTCTCATTTATTTTTTAATGTCATCTATGTCAGTGAAGAATTTTCACTTGTTCCTTCAATGACGCAAAAATAAATATCTGGATTTTAAAAAAAAACTTGCTGAAAAACTAAATTAACTTGTTCTAGCTTAGATGTTAATTAATAAAAATTCAATCGACATTAATTCGAAAATTTTATTAAAAAATTATCGAATTTAAGGGGGCGAATACTCAATCTAAAATACATTTGAACTTTTTAAGAAATAATCACTAAATGGTTTCAAAAGTATTTTAAATCGATTTCAATATTTATTTCTGATTTAGTAAAAGTAGTATTAAGTTAGTATTAGTTTAGTATTAAATTTTGAAATAGTTCAGAACGCGATTTGAAATTTTAAAGACAGTTAGTTTGCTTCAGTGACAACCTCTCAAGCGCTGTCTTCAGCTACAGCTAAAAGGACGATAAAGTTAGGAGAACTTACCACAAATAGTTTTTCATAAATAACAAATAATATAAAACATAATTCACAAGATGAAAAGCGATACCTTTATCTATTACGCTTAAAAGTTAGTTATTAAAATGTTTTGGAATATTTCCTAAATTCTCATATCATTTTTGTAAAGACTGCGGCAATTTTACTCTTAAAAGTAATTTTTTAAAGATTTAATGGTATTTATATAACATTTATATCATATTAACGAAATTGTTTCAATTTTAATCGTTTTGAAAGGTATTTGAATTTATAGCATAATTATTCATTAGATATATTATATATTTTAACATTGCAAATATTTGGAATGTTAAAAATAAAAAAAAATTCCTACCAGACGAGTAAAATTTCACAAATCTTATTTTTAAGCTATTTCCTTCATTTGGTAAAATTTATCAGATTTTTTTTGTGTTTTATACAACTAATTATTAAATTTCCGCAGATTACAACAGTTCCCTCCATAGAGAACAATGGGAACGAATGAAATAAATTAATACAAATCAAGAAATATCCAACCGATTGTTATGAAATTTGATGGGATACAACTGAAGTCTATTTCCTTTGAACTGTGCAAATTTCAAGTCTCTGCTGTTTTTAATTTCGTCGCTATGATTTTTGTCTCCCTAGAAAACGAAACTGGACCACTGTGCAGCGGGAGGGCGTTTGGCCCTACGTATATGATTTAACGGGCAACAGACCCAATACACGACGGATCTTCAGTGGAATCGGGTTTCGAACCTGGAACCCTCCGGCCTCAACGCCGAGACCTTACCACTAGGCCATCGCGAATACTGAAATAAACATAATCGCACATAATGAAACATAAACATATGCATTCAGAAAACAGTTAAAAGTTGTTAGCTTTATATGAGAAAACGTCCATAATGCGGAAAAGTTAAAATCCTCTGCTTTCATTTTAATAGATATTAATTTTCTAAATACGGATAGTCAATTTGTTAATACTGATGAAAGAAAAATATTCAAATAATTCACATTCAAAGAGAGAGAGAAATCGTTTTCCGGCGTATCGTTGTTTATTCCTGTTTCGCTGGATCTAATCTTTCTCTCTCTTTTGGTGCGAGTTTTTTCAGTGATTCTACATAACGGTTCATGTTATAAAAAATTAAAGAAGATTATCTGTTATTGTGTAACGTCTTTTTGCGTATTACTCACAATTTTATATTGTTATGATAAATATTAACCTCATTATTTCATCTAGATACTTCTTCCATTTTCAGATGCTTTTGCTTCTGATAAAATTATGATTGTTGACCGATCTCTGTTTCAGCTCCGTTCAGTATTTCGTCTGTCTAATTTCTTTGCTGCGCAGTCATCACCAAACGCTTTGTTCGATTTTCTTTGATTGAAGTCATAAAAAACAACATTTATGTCAGAATTTTTCTTCATGCCGTTTCAAGATGGTGGCCGTTTTAGTGATTTCAATGTGTTTGTGAGTCAATGGCGAGTTTGGCACCATTAAAACATTTGAATCATTTTGGTATTGTTTAGTTAAGTTACATTAACGTCCCTTTTCGAAGCAAAACGAGGGCTATTTTGGGACGGACGTTGTAATTTTGAGATAACGAGGACGACACCCAAGCTGGCTCACCCTCTTCAACTTTCCGTACCACACCAGCGCGAGGACGTTTGGCCACTAGGTATGAATTAATGTGTAATCAGGGGAATCAGGTTTCGAACCTGGAACACTCCCGCTCCGAAACCTTACCACTGGGTCACCACGGCCTTTCAGTTTGGTATTGACGACCTACTTAATTGTAATTTTGCCAATACTAATAAAAGCAGAAATTTAATTTTATCTTTTTTATACTAATAAAAGCAGGCATTTAATTGTAATTTTGTTAATACTGATAAAAATAATGATAGTAATTTTTTAATACTTATTAAAGCAAACATTTAATTGTAAATGCTTATAAAAACAAAGATTTGTGTAAATGATTTGCATTGAAAAGTATGTGTTTGTGAGAGAGAGAGATAAGATCATAGTTTTTGTATGTTAAGAGTTGCATTTTGCTGTTTAGTTCCCTCTAATCGTGCATTTCTCTTTTTTTTCTAAAGTATGCTTTTCCCACGATTCTACCCAAATGGTTCATGTTATAAAAATGTGATCACTACCTCCACTCTCTAGTGTAAAATTTACTAAACATATTTTCCAGTGAATTTTTATGTAATTTTATTAAACTAATATATTTGTTTTGTAAATACAGGGAGTAAAATTTGTGTATAATATAGATGTTCAATATTGTACATTGATTAGTTTAAGATTGCAAATATAACTTCGCAACTTATATATAAGATAGTGAATTCACGGGCATAAAGAAAGTTCCATCTTTAGTTACAAATAATGATGTCTGGTGTTGCTAGAAACAAAGTTGTCTCCAAAATGAATGGCAACGTTGGATAAACCTTTAAAGACTGCGAGGAAGAACAACACATCTTGGATTTTTTTGGGGAGGAGGGCCTACTGTTCCCAGAACTACTAGTATAAAAGAAGTCGAAGTTTTAGAAGATGAAAAGTGAGACTAGGGACAAGGTTTTTGTTATGGATGAAGCTAGATTTTTAATTCGTCTTCATATTGATCGATATTTCTGCAGTGTTTCTTCATAAAAAGAAAGTATGGTTTCCCTGAAAGTAAAATAAAAACAACGATTTTTTTAAAAAGTGTGATTCTTTTTAACGTATGGATTGAAATGAATATAAAATGCAGGTGATTATTTAGCTAAAGTAAACTTTGCCATTTTTTGCATAAAAGGTTTATTATAAATTAACAAAAGGTTATATGCGTTCAATTATCGTTTAAGCTTTAGTCGCCTTCATTTAATTAAAAAAAGTAATATGAATTTCTATTTTCAGCTAGTGTTTTCTCCCATATTCTTTTTCATATACTTCCGCAAAGTGGTGCGTATTGTTTTAAGCTTCGTAGCATTGTGAACAAAAGTGCAGTATACATTTTGTACCTCTTCCCTTTGAGCGATAAGTTCCAAAATAGGGAATTGCAATTTTGGTGTAAAGACCACACATCAAATTTCATCTTTCTAGCTCGTCCCGTTTTTGATTTATCGTGTTCATAGAGAAATACATAATTCACGAACTGTTAGAAGTCTAAAATGTGGAGATTCATCAAAATCTCCATATTTTAGACCTCATTTTTTAGGCCACATTTTTTTAACGGCTACAGTATTTTCTCTTTCTATTCTTCGCTTACGATGAAATAATATATACGAAATTTAGAAAAGTCTTTAAAACAAAGACGTTTTATTTTTGAAAAGCATCAATGAATATTCTGAATTTTTTCCTAAGTAGAACCATTTTCAAAAATGAAACTTTTAATTCTGTCCATTCTGATAGTCATTGATACTTGCTTATCATAGGAGAACTTGCGGCTAAATAAACAATTCGAAACTAACGTAGATGATTAATTTATTTATGTTGTTATTAATAACCGGACTAATAAATTACATAGAACAAGACAAGTAGTCGCTTACTGTAGGCGGTTAGAAAGATCACTCTACAATTTGAGCGAGTTCTGTAAACAAAACACGGACGGTGTTGGATGAATCTTCGAATAGGGTTACCTTGTCATTTAAACTGCGGGTTGGCTTTTTGGTGCTATTAGCGCCAGAGTTGGCTTATAACCCAGAATGGGTATGGGGAGCACAGAAACGTTTAAGATGAATATATAGGGCTTTAATTGACGTAGGCTCTGAAAGTGCCCACGCACTGGCCAAAGATTTACGGTGGCTGAAGTTCATGGTCGGCCATGTAAGGTTTATTAACTGTTACATTTTGGACAATGAGAAGGTATCTGAAGTATTTTTCTGTATATAAATAGTTTATACATGCGCAATTCAGATGAACAATTTATCTTTATTGCCTATCGCTTTTGTACAGTCCAGGAAATTTTTGGCTGAAAATTTGGAGAGTGAAGGACAGAGAAAATCAATTAAATGGATTGCATATAAAAACAATTGTTTTAAAATGGTTTATGAAAAATATTATTTCATTCGAAAGATGGTGTAAGGAGGGTTAGTGACACCCAGGGCATAAAATGATATATTTTTTTCTCCCCCTCTGTGGCATAGAAAGGGTAAATGGAGGAAGCGATATGGTATTATTTTTTTCGTCCTCTCGACATGTTTGGCCTTTTTTTAGAAAAAAAAGAGGAAATAAAATAGTTAATTATAAAAAAAATTCATTATGGTTATGTTTGATGTACATAAAATTTACATGCATTTTTGTAAACATAGCACAAATATTCGGGAATATATAAAGTTTACTTTAAAAAATCCCAAATTTTTCCGCATGTTTTTTGCTTATAACATGCAGAGTTTTCATTCAAATTATACGAATTTAAATTTCTCTTTGAGAGAAGCTAAGCGACGAAGGTTCTTGCACAAACTGATATTTTTAAAATTTAAATCTTCGAATGGTATTCGAAGAAATGCAATTTAAATAATGTATTTAATTTGTAAGTGTACATGGGTATTCAGGATATTCAGCTTTCCTAAAATTCAATGTGTTCGAAGATTCAAGTTTCGAAAGCATCCATTTGTGGTAAAACCCTCATCACTTAGTTTCTCTCAGAGAGAAATTTAAATTCATCTCACTGAAATTCCGACAGCTTTCTGAATTTTAACGGGATTCAACTAGAATTTTTTTTATAAGTTTATATATTTCTATATTTTTTATATCTCTATATATCTGACTTTGAAATTATATAAAAAAATTCCGCTGCGTCTCCCACATGCGCAGTAAAAAATTATTTAGTACACACACTCACGTTTCCTCTAATATTCAACTTATTTACTTCAATTTTTAATTCAATACTTCTGCAACGTATTGTCAAGTTTTCTGCAAGTTTCGTATATTTTGAAGGAAAACTCTGCATGTTATAAGTAAAGAGCATGCGGAAAAATTCCCGAAATTTTGTATACCCGTATTTTGTATTTAAAATATATTCCCGAATATTTGTGCTATGTTTACGAAAATGCATGTTAATATTATGCATATCAAACATAGCCATTGATGAAAGTTTCGTCTCGTTATCAGCTTTCTGTGAAACGGGATGATTCGAAATCCCTTTCCGTTTTCATCACATTCGGAACGCTCCCCTAATTGCCCTCGTGACCGAATCTTCATTGCAAAATGTATATGATACTCGATTGAATGTCACACCATTCTCCAGTACTGATTTCGAACCATATTAATTGCAAATTTTTCTCATATTACGAAAAGGTCCTTAACTTTTGCACACTAAGTGTGTTTGATAAACGTTGTAAAGAATCAACTTTTACTTTCTTTTATTAAAAATTTTTTTCAACTAAATTTTTCAAAATTGAATCTAATTTATTTTTTCTAATGTGAGCTATTTACTTACAAGTAAATCCGGCATAAAAAGTTGAAATTTGTGTGGATGTCTGATCACGTTAGTTTTACTCAAATAACTTGTTTATAGGTTTTAAAAATTATGTTAGGAAGTCCAAACTACCGAATTCGGGATGCTTTCGTGTGATTCACAGTGATACAGAGGGCCAAGAAATTGAAAAGGGACAGCAAAGAAAATTTATGAAACAGTGTACTATTTGCTGTGTTCTGCTGCGTAACGAGGGAATTCGAAACATTTGGCCTTATTGCTTAAAGTATCCATGGTATTTATTAACTCAAGGACTTTTTCTATAAGCTGAGAGTTGAATTATTAATTTATCCTAGTTTTTAATGCACGAATAAACATAAGTCTTATACTTGAATTAATGAACATCAGAGTAAAGTAATCTTGTTTGTTTAGCGTTTATATAATGAACTGGTGTCAGTTACTGACCATGCATTAAAAAAATTAGCAAGGAAATTTCTATTCAAATATAGTCTGATTATCTAAAATAAAGAAATTATAATGTGCAATGGATTTACATGCTTATGAGAATTAGTTCCCTAAAAGTAATTAACATTTAGCTAATTAGGATTTTGTCGTCATTTATGAAAAATGTTCTTCCGTGATATTTGTTTTTGAAAAATAATTAAAATCTGATGTTAAAAGCATCTCTTTGGGGGTAAGTCTATGTCTTGAAACGAAAAAGAAAAAGTAAGGTTGAATTAGACTAATTTTCTTATTACATTAAGAATTTTCGGATTGATGATATTTTAGATTTTTTTAAAATGAAGTCAATCTAAAAATTCCAGTTATGGCTGTGAACTGTTCACATTTATTTCCGAAATTTAGAAAATAAAAACATTACGACGAAAAATTGAAAAGGAAGAAAGAATTTTAAGGAAGGCATTAACAAACAGTTATCTGTAAAGTGGCGAATTTTACAAAAGATCATGGGACGACATGCTATCCCTTATAGTTAGTTTAGTTATATCAACGTTACATTTCGAAACTACATGAGGGCTATTTTGGGATGGACTTCGTAATGAACGAAGATTACACCTGAGCTGGCGCCCCCTTTCCAAACTCTCTTACCACACTTGCGGAAGGATCTTTGACTCATGACGGTTTTAACGTGCACCATACCCGTATACACGAGATAGATTCCGAAGAATTGGATCACGAATCCGTGACCCTGCCATGAGGCCACCTCGATGCTGTTATCCCCTTAGAAGGAGAGAGAGATGGAAAATTAAAGTAAAAAGTCGGAATTTTCTTTTTAACAGTTGCGAGAGCGGTCTAGAAACAACACCATGCCGTTTTCAATACATTTTTATGAGTACATTCCAGCCAGTTTTTGGGCATTATAAGTAATAAGTAATGCATAGATCTGCTGTGTTTTAGCTAAGAATTAGTACCTAGAGAGTTAAAAAATATTCTAATACTATAAAACGCTAAAGGTTAGTATCTCGCTCCATCTTTTACTATATAGGAAGGCAACCCTTCAACTATGGAACTGGCAATAAATATTAACTAGGTGCAACATGAAAAAAAAAAAAACTGTTTGAAAAATGTTCATTTCAGAAAAGTTGAAAAATCACTCTCACAACTCCCAGAAAACAGTAAAAGAAAAGAATCATGGACATAAAGTCAGTATCAAATTTTACGAGGCTGTTTGCGATCGTTGACATAAAAATCAAACACTAACAGCGGTTAGGGAGAAAATGATCTTTCTGTAGTGGAGCACACCATTCACGCTCGACCCCGACGCGTTCAGTCGGGAGAAATCGTGTCAAGGCCAAACGGGAGTTGCAGCCATTTTTATTTCTTTTTTAAATCGAAAAAAAGAGAGTTGTGAAACTTCCCCTAGCTCAGTGGCAGACGAGAGGTTTCTTCCACTAGCAGCCATGGCAAGAGCCTCAGTTAACTGCATCTGAGTGAGACAGGATTGCACAAATCCACTGGTTTGTTTCTTAACTTCCAAGCAAAGAATTCTCTCTAGTAATCTTTTTATTCATCGTTTAATGTAGGGGAAGGTGCTGTACCTTGGCCAATTGTCGATATATCAAAACGAGAGTTTGGAGAAAATTCGTTTCCCCTCCCAAAATGTTTAGAGTAGCAACACTGCCACCTTGCTTGTGTTCATCTCAGATTATAAGTTTTCAACTGAAATGAAAAAAAAAAAAAAAAAAAACAATTTTTTTGGGTGCCGGCGAAGCTTCTGGGGGTGTTGAATATTCCTCCGGTCTTCAAGAAGAATATTTTATTTTTTAAATGTTCCCTTTTAGCTCCATAACTGACATACACATTGATAGGATTTTTTTTATCAATAAAAGCACCTGAGAGTAAATTAAATAATATGAGCGGATTTGCTGTACCTCGGCCAAGTGGATCGTACTGTACCTTGGCCACCTGTAAGCAGCGTAGAGCAGTGTTGTATCAACATCAAAAAGTGGATTTTAGATAAATTTCTGTCGTAAATAAGCACACAAAACATTAGCGGGATGGTTAAGGGCCTGCTAGAAGAAGAAGTCGTAGTGAAATCCTACCACAGAAAGAAAATATATTTGTATAGCCAGATTTTGAATATTTTTTCATTATAAAAGTTGTAGATATTGTCATGAATTTGCTTGCACCATTAATTTATCGCAGAGGATAATAAAAATTTCCGGTTTCATTTTATAATAATAACATTTATTGGTTTAGTTTTTTTTCCTAGTTAGGAGAATTGTTTTTTTAAAAATTTATATAAAGACTTTGTTTTTTTCAATTAACTCTACTAATAATAAAGGAGAATGTGTTTCTCTGTGTGTCTTGACCCTCTGTAGGGCAGACCACCCGATCTAGAGCTGCAAAATTTGGCACAAATATACGTTGGAGGGTATGAATGTGCACCGAGGAACGATGTTTTAGAAAATTTAATTAGAATTTCATTTAATCAAAAATTGAGCAAAATTTTTGCGTTTGTTGGCAATAACTTTCAAAAATATTATAGCACAAAATAAATTCTTACAACACCTCAAAATTTAAAAATGATCTTTTCAATGATGTCAATGAAATTGACGTCCGATTTTTTTTATTTTTCTTATTTTACCCTTAGGATTTTGAAACCCGAGCACAAATATGATATTGGGCCAGCAGTAAATGAAAAAGTGAATTAAAAGTAAAATCGTTAATTTTTAATAAAAGAATTGAACATATAGATAATTTATTCGTGTCTAAATAGTAATATTTAACCTTTAACAAATTAACATTAATATGAAAGAAAAAAATAATATAACTTTATTTTCCTTATTTTAATTTAAGCAAGTCTTTTTTAATCGTTCGGTGAGTGTTATTTCTCACTGAAGAAGAAAAAACATGATTATTCGCCGTTTACATTTATACGTGTTTCCATCTCAGCCCCGATTCATTAGTAACCATTATAATGATGCAGTATTTCGTTATATGACGCAAAACTGCAGTTATACATTATTTTTCCCCTATCTAAAATTCGAAAATTTTCTGTCTTAATCATTATTTCTCTTATTAAAATTTTTTCGTAGTTAAAGATTTTTTAATTAAAAGTCTACCTGCATGAAAGATTTTTTAATTAAAAGTCTACCTGCATGCACATAAATATAAAATAAGAAATATAATACCCGAGGTAAGCAATTTCGGTATGCTTTTTTCCACTTTTATGATAAATTTTTAATTTTAAAATTTGATTATTGTTTTCAATACTATGTAGTAATATATTAGTAAAATCTTTTAAAAAAACTTATTACTTATAAATGAATTCGTATTGGTAATATTAAATTTGTAATAATCAAAGTTGTTTATCAAAATTTCGATTAAACGTCATATTATGTCAGTCCCTTGAAAGACGTATAAACGGCTCTTTCCTGTATATGGATTAATAATTCTTCCGACCAGAAATATTATTTAATATACTTGCACTAAGCAAACAAAAACTCTTGCAAAAAGATAAAAATGATTGGAGATAGCTGTATTCGCAGTCGGATTATTCCAAATAATTAAATATGCAACACATAATTTACCGTCTTGAAATATGGTAAAGGGGGAGGGGAATTGGGTACACGAGGCATCTGGACACCCCTTAATATTTTTTAAAATATGGATTAAAGAAACTTCGAAACCACTTATTGGAAACACTCGATATGTCTTCCCAGGGCCGGACTATTAGATAGGCAAAGTAGGCAGCTGCCTATGGACCCCGCAACCTTAGGAGACCCCGAGGCCTCGTTTTTTTTATTTATTTTTTTGCTGTACTTTCAGAATAATTTTATTTTTATTTTTTATTCAATTTACAAAGTACAGTCGAACTTATTCAAATTAAAATCAAGTATCGTTTAAATTTTGGAATATTATTCTAACCATATTCCTAATTAATTACTTTTTGCAAGTTTTATAAGTTTTCATAAATTTTTAGAAAAATATGTTGCTTTCTCTAATTTAAAAAAATGTCCGATCCTATAATTAAATAGTATTTAGATTGAGTTAAAAAAGTTTTGTCATTTTCTTTTTTTTTCCTACTATTTTGTATAAAATTACTTTTAAATTTTAATTTAGCATTTTTTTATAGGCGACCAGCTGGTTCGCCCGTTTAAATTAGTTTTTATTTTTGTATTTTATATTAATTAGAGCATGCCCCGTCGCGGTTTGAGCCGTGATAACTCAGGAAAGATGAACAAAAAAGTAAATATTTTATTGGATTTGGCAGATAGTAAAATATATAAAGACTTAAATTTTAAAATGCCAGCGATACAATTCTGTATGGTGCATTACAGTTAACGAAACTTAAAAACTGCGTTTCAAATAACTCCCACTCAATTTATCTATCGGTCATCGGTAGAATGATTAACGCTGAACATGCTGGACGCCCCGTGTAAACCGGTGGGTGCCAGATTGGGTGGAAAAAGTGAGGCGACAAAAAAAAAAAAAAAATATAGACATTTAAAATACACGGGAGTATGGGGGGTAGACAATAAGATCTAAAAATTTAATTAAAAAATTAGTTAGTTTTCCCGAACACTATTGTTTTTTTGTACTTCCGAGTTTCAGGCAAGTAAAATGAACTAAAAATTTAATCTTTCCTTAAATAAGTAGGGGGGCGACTGACTCTCCTCTTCCCCCCGAATCGCCGCCACTGGTGAGAACTATGAATGGGCAGCATTTCTCCCTTGATCGTAACCCGTCACCAGCCGTCCCCTCTCCCTCCAGTGCTATAAATAGAACCGCGTGCTTGAGGAACCGTGAACTACGCCGTTGCTCCGTTCTGGAAATTGTGTTTGAATACATATTCAAAAATTAATTAAAATTAAACAGAACGTCGCATGGAAATAAAATTAGTGGCATTGAAAAGCTAATTTTTTAAACTTTAAGATGATGTTAAAATGATTTTTGGGTGACATTATGTTCCGAAGTTATTGCGAAAAAACGTTAAAGTTTAAAGTAATTTTTAATTAATTAAAATTTCGAAAAATCCTTTTTTAGTGAGCAAATACTACCCAAGAAGACACCGCCTACTAAATTTCAAGTTTCTAAGTCTCGTGGTTTGGGAGATTTCGTGATGAGTGAGTGAGTCATAGTATTTGCCAGAGCCGGCCCGAACAAAAGCGGGGCCCGGTGCAAAGTTGACTTGCGGGGCCTTGAGAAAATTTCGCCCAACAAAATAATTTATTGCTTTTTGCTATTTATTACATTTCACAATTTGGTTAAGTAAAGAATAAAAAAATACAAGAAAATAATAAATAATTAAATTATTCTTACAAAGTTAATATTTTAATAACACAAAAAATTCGTTAATAAATCAAAACAAAAATAATTGCTTCATATATAAAATTTGGTTTTCAACTTACAAAAATAAGTTTACAATATGTAATTTTTGTTTCATTTTGTTATAAGTTTTATAGCAAATACGTTGATAATACCATCATGATTTAGATTTTTGGTTAATGCGGATTCGATAGATAAAATGAATAAGCAAATTAATTGTTCGGCTCTAATGCTAGATCTCAAGTAATTTTTTATTATTTTTAACCTTGAGGAAGTTTTTTCTGCAGTCTCGAGCGTTATTGGTAAGGTCAATATAATTTTAGAACAGAAGTAAAATTTGGATACAATTTAAATAAATATTGTAAATATTTGCAATATTGTGACCTGGAAGGTAAAACTTGCCGCCAAATTTTGATTTCGTTAAATAAATGAATGAAATTCATTTTCGTTTTGCGCAATCTGACAGCGGCGTGGTTCCTTGTGGGCTGGCACCTTTCGAAACTCCCTTGCTCTGGCCCTGAATTCAAGCATTCCTTTCTAAATAAAAGATAAAATCCGTCCCATTATTTTTTGCAAACTCATGTTGTAGAAATGTGTCCTGTCTTCCTGATTTTATGAAGAAAGATTAAAAATTGTTCAGTTTGAAAACTTTTAGTGCTAAAATTAAAATTATAAAATGCGAAAATAGTTTCAATTAGAGTTTCAAAACATGCAAGCTGAAGAAACTTAAAATAGCTTTTAACTTTGCAGTCAATTGAAAGAGAAAATACCCCCCTTTCAATTTTTCTGTCGATTTTTGATGTCAGCACATGCATTCAGTATTGAAATAAAATATTATATTGTATGAATGGATTTTTCTTTTATTCTGTATTATCAAGTGAATTTTTAAAAGTTGAACTCATTATTTCTTCAGTAAAAAAAGTTGAACTCATTATTTCTACATATTAATAAACAATTATTTCTTCATATGCAAAAAAAAGTAAAACTAAAAAAAGATAATCGACTAATCACAAACTTATTTATAATTATACACAACCTATTGATAGTTTCGGTTTTAGGATATTTAAATTGAATCAATCTTCAAAATACTTCTTATATTTTAAAACTTATCCAAATAACTTTGATATGTAGTTCCCAAAACAATAAAAGCTTCCAAATAAGTAACATTTTATAATGAAAAAACATTTTATAATGTAAAAGAGTAGAAAACACAAATTTTTGTTTGTTAATAAAAAAAGTTTTATCTGAAATGTATACAATAATAACAAATAGCAAAAATGTTGAAATAAAAAAAAAGGGGGAACTACATTGTTTTATAAATTGATAACCTGTTATAGTATTAAGATTTTCTTCTTGGAAATATAAAAGGAAAGTTTGTTTAATAAATAGCTATAAAAAAAAGAGACAAAAATTAGCATACTTGAAATTTGTCTCCAAGAACAAATGCAGAATATTTTATTTTTCTGTACGGCTGATACTCCGAATGCGAACGAACTGTTCAATGGATAATTAAGTTTCTGAGAAAACTCCTTGGGTTACTTGCCGTGTTTCACACAACCCAATATTCAGATTCACTACTATTGATTAAACTCTGAGGAATGGATGTAACATACTACCTTTTAACATTTATCTGCGATGAATTCATAGATGCTGGAAAACCACACTTTTGACAAGAAAAGCGCGAGAAACCCCTATTTCTTTATTATCGCTTAGCAGTCCTGCTGAATACAAGGGGAACAGATGTGTTTAATTTAGGACTAAATAAGAAGACAAAGCATTCCTCTAGAGGTGTTTCTTTGAGTTGCCCTGGGAAAGACTATCTGCTGGTCATTAGGGGAACAGACGTGGAACCGCACACAAGAATTATCCCTGTATACCCTGAAAGTAATAGTCTCGGGAACAAGGAATGTATTGAATTTTATCACCTGCAATTTATCTTCAAATGACGGACATCCACTTTGGGGTGCCCCGCACCGAAAAGAGAGATGCCTGGAGCAATCGAACCTGGTTTAGGACTGAACAATGTTATCACTTTCTACCTTTTGCTCTGCGCAGGAATCGGAAACACGTGGACCTCCAGGTAACAAAGGGAATTGTTGGATTCTTATCCACTAGATCCACCAATTACTTTTTTAACAGATCTTGGATGGAAATTTTCAAAACCAGAAAAAAATTGCAATATATTTCTTTTTAGAAAAATTATTAATATTTTATGCCTTTTTTACATAAAAGTTGGTTGAAAGAACTTTTTAAGAAGGATAAAAAATTTTTTTAATGAATTTTGCAAAGTCCGGCGCGGGGCCTTGTGCGGTTGCACCGTTCGCATCCCCCTCGGGCCGGCCCTGGTATTTGCCTTTTATATATATAGATATACTGAAGAGAACTCTCTTGAAAATGATCCACAATTAAATAATTTACTATTTCAGCAAGTCAAAATTGGTTCTTAAAATTGCTTATATAGATATTAAATTAAAATCAATACTAAAATATCTGATTTTGGGAGGGAAAAGGGGGAGAGACCTGCATTGCCTAAGGGAACTTAGACGGCTTAATCCGACACTGAAAACGACTATGTATTGGTTTTATATGAAGATTAGAAATATCCAGGAAAAGTTGTTGAAATTGTGAGCGATGGATTAAAAGTTAGTTGCATTTTTTGGGGTAAGGCAAGTTGGAAGTAGAGGAAGACATTTTTTTTTGTATGATAATTCTGAAACAGTTAAAATTATCCCATCTCCTAAGAATTCAAACAAAAATGGAATGAAAAAGGTTCCTGCGTTTCCTTTATTATAGAGGTTGTTATCTTACGTCTTATGATCATTAAATTAAGTTTTATAAATAATGATCAGGTTTAACTTATTTAGGATAAGTTAGCTTTGTATTGTATTGTTTAATCCTCTAACATTTTGTATTTTGTTCTTGTGATAACACATTATTTTTAGAACGCAATTTAATTTCATATTTTCAAGCTATAATAAGTTATTTTAAATGTTTTGATGTTTAATTTAGCTCGAAAAATTCTCTTAATAATTATGTTAATAAGTTTAATTTTTTAAGAAAGTTTGACTCATACACGTAATAACTTCCATTTACTACCGATTTCTGAAAAGAATGTGATATGCTAATTTTAGAGATTTCAATAAATGGAGTATTTACCGAAGTCTTAATAAAAAATATTATATTTCCTGCTTTTTTCACACTCAAAGACAGATATGCGAATATCTATGTGCAGGCATGAAGGATAATGGAAAAAAGATAATATAGGATTATAAAACTGCCACATTATAAGTCATTTTATAGTAGTTAAGACTCTCTTAGTCTACTGCTGAGATAGAGGTCAGTGTCCTCCCACTTTCAACTGCAATAAAAAATATTAAAATTTTTAGTTTTTAGCCATGGAAACAGAACTAAATATGGTTAAGTAATAAAGGAACACCCCATATGATAACAAAACTTTTTCTCTTTACTATTTCTCAGTTTTAGAGGGAAGGGAGAGTTCCCAGCTACCTTGAAGATTTGGGAAACAGGTTACCTGTGACTATACACTAATAAATTAATTTTTTACATCTAACAAATGATTAGTTTCGAGAAGTTTGATATACCAGTTTAAAGGATAGAGTGCCCTGGACATTTTGATATATTACAATAGTATAAAAGAGGAAAATTATAGCTAGCAGAAACGTTGAAACTCGGAATCAATTTTTGATGTTGTAAAATCGTAATCATTTTACCCTATGTTGTTATAATAACTTAGCATTTATTTTTAATTCAGGCAACTGCAATTTATTATTATTTCACCTCTGTGTAAGTTTTTGAGGCCGTAGGAATACAGAATATAAATTTGGCTAGATTTCACAATCATATTACGGTTTCTGATCTACATTTAAGGTAGTCTTTACGAGTATATTTTATTTTAAGAAGCAAGTTGCATTGTGTGCAACGCCGCCTCCCCCTTGCCAGTATTCAGGATTGAAATTCAGAAAATCTGGTCACTTTTCATAAAGACATTTTTGAACTACAATCCGAGACGCAGTGGATATTCGAGAAGAGCGAGGGGCCTGAACAAATAGTCAAAAAATAGAATAGTCTAGGCTAAATCAGAATGTCTGTCACTTCACTGCTGATACCAATAATAACAAGAGCCTACACATAATAAAAGAAATATTCACTAAAATAGAGAAGTCGTATTCTTTGTGATGTAGAAGTTGGAAAGAAAAGAAGCTAATGTTTTAAAACTAAATTTAAATATCTTTTAAGTTTTCAATAATTAATAAGTCCTTTATAAGTAAAATTTGGGTTAATAAAGGACATTTTATTCAAATCCTGAAATGTTATCAAGCTGGGAGGAAGTCAAAAAGGAATGTTTAACTTCTGATTAACTCATAAAATCGGTTTACTTTATTTTTATTTAAAAATGTATTTAGATAAAATATTGAAGAAAACGAAAAAAAAAAAAAAAAATCTAAGAAAACGAAGAAAAAGAAGATTAAATGGAAGAAATTTTTTTATTTAATAAGTTAATTCTCCTTCTAAGCTAATATAATGCATATAATTATATTATCTTAGAAAGAGAATTTGGAAAATTTAAATTTTTCTCGAAAATTCAATTTAAAGTTTCTATTCTTAATGCATGACAATAGCTACTTTTGTATTTTATACGCTTTTATTTTCCTACCTTTTAGTACTTAAACAAAAAACGTAATACAAAATAAAGAATTTTCCTTAAGTTAAATGTTGGCAAAATATTTTAACCAATCTTCCGAAAACGAAAATTGTTTACAAGTGATAATTAATCATTTCATATGATAGTACAGTACTCAAATGGAGAGCATGACGAAATATGGAATACTTCGAATAGTGACTCATTTTAACCCGAAGATGTGAAAAGTTTTCCTTCATGCAAATACGACCAGCGGGAGTGGTCTCCTCTAAACTTTCTCATATACTTCTCCAAAAGGTGTCATTTCCCCTTCCCCCGCGTGGATAAAAAAATCGAAGCTACTGTAACCCAGAATGCTATGACTATCCACTAGTTTCCTTCAGAGCGCTCCAAGGTCACGAGTATCGGTCAGCGCTCGGCAAGACTAACCAGTACGCATGTGCGTGGAGACACGGATTCACTACAATAAAAAAAAAATTGAATATGCAATTTGAACGTCTTTTTTTAACCGATTGAAATAAAAATTAGGCACAGACCTATAATTAATGTTAGCATTCTTCATACCAATTTTTATTTATCTAAGTATTAATATAATTTTTACAAGTATGCGATTATACAGACCGATATACAATCAACCCTTTGATGGATATGGACCTATATTCTTGATAATAAAACTGTGTACCAAATTTCATCTATCTATCTATTAAAGTTTTTGAGTTATAGTGCTCACTTGAATGCGGACAGACAGACTTCCCGTAGACGGATTTTGTCCAGAATTTAATAGAAACCTACAAATTATGTGTCAAGATCACATACCAAATTTCATCCCCTTAATTTTAATAGTTTTCGAGTTATCGTGTTCACAGATAGACAGACAGACATAATTCTAAAGTTGTGTTTTTCGGACTCGGGGAGGTCTAAAACGTGGAAATTCGTCAAAATCTCGAGTTCGAATTTTTTTGACGATTACAATACTTTCTCTTTGCATACTTCGTATACGAGAAAGTAAAAAGTGCTTCTTTTCTAAATTGCTTTTATTGTGAAAGAATAGAAATGTTTAGAAAGAAATTATTAACATTAAATATGGTCTAGGTTAAATTTATCCCGGCGAGAGAAGACAATTAGCACAAAAATTTAATCTGTCATCAGCGAAGAAAGTTTTTCTAGAGACCCTCAGTCTATTCATCTTAATATCAGCTGTTAATCAGTTTATGAAATGTAGCGATTTAAGTAAAAGCTCGCGAGTGTTTTTATTTTTCACGTTGAAAAGGATCCGATTAGGATTACCTTATTGAAGATCGTCTTCGCGTCTTGAATTTCTGTGCCCTCATCCGTTGAAGAAAACGAGTGTCGCCTTCTCGGTCAGAAGCGGCCAGAAATAACGGGCAAGACAACAAAATGGCGCCCCTCCCCCAAGCAACTTAATTTTTTTAAAGTTCTATAATGGTAGTATTCTAAATGTTAAACTTAGAAATTTGTATGTTTTACCTGCAAATATGACTTTATAATATTATGATGAGAATTTTTAAACTCTGGTTATATTTAAGATTATATAGTGATATGAAAAGAAACTAAAATAATATATTCAACAAACTTAAAAAATATATGTCTTTATTTCTGAAGTCTATTAAAACATTTTTACTTTCTCGTATACGAAGTATACAAAGAGAAAGTATTGTAATCGTCAAAAAATTCGAACTCGAGATTTTGACGGATCTCCACGTTTTAGACCTCCCCGAGTCCGAAAAACACAAGTTTGGAATTATGTCTGTCTGTGTGTCTGTGAACACGATAACTCGAAAACTATGAGAGCTACGGGGATGAAATTTTGTATGTGGTCTTTAAACATAATTTGTAGGTTTCTATCAAATTTTGGACAAAATCCGTCAACGGCAAGTCTGTCTGTATGTCCGAAGTCATGCGAACACTATAACTCAAAAACTTGAATAGCTAGATGGATAAAATTTGGTACACAGTTTTATCGTCATGAATGTAGGTCCATATAAAATTTTGGGCCAAATCCGTCAAAGGGTGGACTGTCTGTCGGCCTGTATAATTTACCATTGAAACCAATCCGCTATCTCCACGCGCATGCGTACAGAAGCAATCATCTGTGCTCCCGAAATGAGCGAATTACGTCAGTTTGTTCTTGAGACGGCAAGATTGAAACCTAGAGCAGATGCGTTTTAATCGGTACGCATCTCTTTGAATTGTTTACCTAGATATTTTTCAATCACTATAATGTAAAACCTTCTGATAGTCATTGGATTCTGGATAACAGTAGGTTCGAATTTTTTTAGCCACGCGGGGGAAGGAGAAACGGCACCTTTTGGGGGAAGTATACGAGAAAGTTTAGGGGAGAACACTCCCGCTGGTTTTCCCTTCACACTCCCGCTTTTGAGCCACGGGCAGTTGCCCAGTTTACATAGGCCTCAAGCCGCCTCGGTTCTTGATGTTCAGCGTCATTTTTAAACCCACCAATCACTTTGCATTATTCTATCCGTAGTCTTTTTTAATATTCCTTCCTTTTCCTTCATTAGCCTCTATTATTGGAACTTGTACGTTGCCGTACTATGTAAATTTCTTAGCTGTGCATTTAAAGTTGCTGTGAACCCTTATGTGAATCACAGCAAATCATTGAAATCCGATGAAAATTTAGAAGAAAATATCTGTTATAGATTTAGTAAAGTGCCAATTTGCGTTACGTCACAATCACATGGCAAACGTAATTGCAAGTGTCATTTAACATTTAACTGCACATTGTTTTACTCTTTTCCTCTTAAAAGATTCACAGTGCTTCCAAAATTAAATCGCATCTATTACGTAGACATGAACTGATATCTTTCCGAAAATCGAATGGTTTCAACTAAATAATTCTAGGGAATCGTTCATTATCAGAACGCGTCGAAAGATAAATGATTTAAAAAATTAAGTAAGTAATGTGATCTTTTAATACAAACTTAACTGCTTGAAACCATACATTAAAAAGCTTTTTTATGTCCAAGTTTCCAAACTCAGCTGGAAAAATCTAAAGCACACGAGATTTTTCCTCTTAGCAAGTCTTCTGAAAATGAGTGATTGAGTCTTGTAGTAAACCGGTCGAGGCTTTTCAATTTTTCATGATGCCATAATTGCGTAATGGATTTCATTGTGGGTGGAAACTGCACAGTTACTTGAAACTTGCAAGCAGTAGTTCTCAGAACTTCGTGTTCCTGAAATTCTTCAGAGAATCTAAATTTTTTTAATTTGATTTTTTAAATAACATTTCTGTATCAATTAGCTATAAGATTTTCCCAAATGAGCAAGAGCTACATCTTCAGATCTAGGAAAGATTAATATTTCTGTCAGTATTTTTATCATAACTGTATGAGGCGTTCCAAAATATGTATGTTATTTCCGATTGGATGAAGCAGCCTCCGTAAATGACGGATATCAAATGTTCAGGTAATAAAGTGAATGATTTATTATGATTTTATTATGATTATATATTTATTATTTATTATGTCTGAAAAGTTTCTTTACATAGGTGCAGATTTTTTTTGAAGTAAATTTCTTACAAAACAAATTTAAAGTAAATGGTGACACCTAAACAGAAAACTATCTGTGTGCCGCAGGTAGCAAAATTTATTTTATATTACTTTTGTCACCAGAAGATATCTTTCGATGGAATCCTCCAAAAATATCCAAAATTACCTTCTCTAGTGACGGATTGTCGCTGATGTTTTATTGTGCTATAGTTTTGATTGTCTCTCGATGATAACTTCGGAAAATAGAATACGAAAGAATGTTTATTTCACCAAACATGAAATTTTAAAAGTTCTTTCAATAATGTCGGCTTGATTGCCGTACTACGTATTTTCTCTGATTTTCCCAATATTTTTTAAATTTTTTTTAAATTCTAGTTGCGATAAGTAGGGGAGAGTGGGTTAAAACCGGGTACCTTGATTTTGGCGTTATTAGGTAATTCTTCTTTCTAGTGGACAAACACTGAATTATCTCCCACTAGTGAAGTAAAAAGAATGGTCATAGTTGCCATGTTGTTGTTGTTGAATTCACTTCGTCTGTTAAGATTTATTTATTTTATGAAGTCAACTCACCAATGTTCGTTTCTTTTTAAACTATCCTTACTTATTAATCATTACAATTATAAAAACTATATTTAGTCCGTCTTATTATATGTTTACTAAGGATTTATATCCAATCAGAAAATAAGATTTAGTAAAACAATTGCTTGGTTCTATTTAGTTTTCGTAACCTCTGCACTTGGGGTAAAACCGGGTACTTCTTGTGGAGTAAAACCATACTGATCCCTCTTGGGTCGGGAAGTACTGATACCCGACCCAAGAGGATTTTCTTAGGTTGTGAGATAGTTGGTAGTTGTGAGGGCCATTCCTATTTGACTTTTGATTCAAATGATGTGATGGAAAGCATTTCCAATTTATTCCGATTTCCAATATTTTCTTTTTTGTGATAATTTCAAATAATACAAAGAATGATTTTAGTCAAAATTTTAAAAGAATTAAAATTTATTTATTCCATTATTTCCTCGCTTGCAAATAAACGATTTTTAATCATTTTTTTCTCATATAAAATTTAAAACGCATGTAAAATTAAAGTTCCTTTGCTCGAACTCTTTGCAATCCTTTGGCTTTATTTAACTCATTGTCATTTAGACTGAGTGCGTCTCTTAGTTAGCTTGAATTTTAAAGAAGAAAAAATTACGTAGAATACATTTTTCTTCTTTTGCTTTTGGATTGGATTATTTTTCTTCTTATGCTTTTGGATTTGGATCATTAAAATAGTAGAAGAACCCAGTAGGTATATTAAGTTTTTCCAATTTCTTTTTTTGGACAACATTTGTTTTCTTAATGCATCTTACATTTTGTCGCTATTCTGTTCTATTGTAATTTCCAAACCAGCAGTGTTTCAATGCGCTAGTGACATTACTAGGTTCCCTATTTCATTCCTACAGCTTTTATCACTAATTTAGATACGAATTCTACAAATATTTTTAAATTGATTGTCTTTATTATCAAATTGTCAACTATTGTAACTATTGATAAATCTTTAAACAAAGCTGTCTTTGTTCTTAAATTGTCAACTATTGCAATTATTGTTAAATTAATTAAAAAAAGCAATTAAAGTTAAGCAATTAAAAAATTGTCGTTTTTTTAAAATTAACTGCTGGGTGTCTATAAAAAGTCTCTCACATTTTGATGTTTAATAATTCATAATATAATGGAGATAGATTTGAATTAATAACATTAATGGTTAGATAGATTCAAAAAGTTTTACAACCCTTGTCAATGAACTTCCACATGTGCGCCCTTCGTCTCACAGAGAATATCAAGACGGTATTCGATTTCACGCCAGGTACAGGCAAGCATGTCGGCATCCACAGTGGCTATTGCAGTTGTAATCCTGGCCTTTAGGTTATCAATGTTCGACACTTTCCTCCTGTGAACGATGTCCTTTACAAATCCCCAAAGGAAGAAGCCCAGCGGCGTTATATCAGGTTATGTGGGTGGCCAAGGAATTGGGACACCTCGCCCAATCCATCTTCCTGTGAAATGGTCATTCAAAGAACTAAGAAAGATGATACCCCAATGAGGTGATGCACCATCTTGTTGCAAAAAGACATGTGGCTTAAGCTCTTCGAGTTCTTAAAATACGAAATTTCCAACGTGTCTAAGCAAATGGCAGATGTGAGTGTCTTTTCAGTGAAAAAGGAAGGGCCAATGACGCGGTCGTACATAAGTCCACACCACACATCAACTTTGGGGAGTCCTTTTGTACCTCACGGTATTCATGGGGATTTTCAGATCCCCATATGGCACATAGTGGCTATTTACTATGCCAGAAAGATGAAAGCAAGCTTCGTCGGAGAACATTATGCGATTCAGAAATTCAGCATCATCGTCTATCTTCCTTAGCATGTCTGTTGCAAAGTCCATCCTCCTAGCCTATCGTCCGGTTCCAAGGCTTGAACAATTTGAACTTTGTAAGCATACAGTCTTAATCTTTTCCTAAGAACCTTGTGCACAGTCGAAACCGGCATATTCAATTCTCTTGCCAGTGATCTCACAGACCTCCTAGGACTATGTAAGAATGTCTCTCTGACACGCTCAACATCACTTTTACAGGGACGTCTGGGAATCTTCTTATTTAAGACACTTCCAGTTTCTAGAAACTTCTTTTTCCACTGTAAGATACTGTTTCTCGATGGAGGATCTTTCTGGTATACTCTTCTGTAATTTCTCTGTGTTTGTGTTATTGATTTCGTTTCGATGAACCACCATAAAGTCTGTGCTTTCTCTTGTGGTGTTGTCATTCTCCTCAATACCCCATCGAATAAAACATCACATGGAATGAAACGTCGAACAAACACATCAAAAGTAAACATAACATTGCATTCTAACCGTTGCTAAAGACAAAAGTGAGAAACACACAATTAATAACACGCGGAGACGATATTTATAAAAGAAAAGATATTCAAACGGGAAAAGGAAATCGTCGATGGAAACGTTCACACTATAAAAGAAAATATATGAGTTATTCTATACATAAATTGAATAGGTTTGTTTATATCTTCATTATTTAGTGAATTATTAAACATCAAAATGTGTCAGACCTTTTATTATAACTATTGTCAAATGTTAAAAAATATTTTATTGTTAAATTGTCACATGAAATAAAAATGTGTGCTACTTTTCCACTGAAAATCTAGTTTTTCCTAATTTCCCATAGAGTTAACATGTGTACCCGGTTTTACCCCACTTGTGGGGTAAAACCGGGAGGTTTGACTTTTTCTGCAAAAAAATCATTAGTAAAAAAAAGTAATAAAACTTTGACTTTTTCTGAAAGATATATTGTACTCAGATAAATAATGAATATTTTAGTAAAATTTCATTAGCTCTATGTCGAATAGTTTAGCTCCAACAGGCCTTCTAATCTTAGGTACCCGGTTTTACCCCACTTTTCCCTACACACAAATAAATGCTTTTTTAATTTTTAAGGAACTGAGTAACCAGGTATGTTTGTATAGAGGCTATAACAAAGAATGTGTCCTTCAACATGAATGGCAACGCGGATGTTAAAAAAATTTTGTAAATAAGGTTAATTTTAGTTTCATAGTGAAGAAAACGGAGCATATATTTAGGAGCTGCATGCCTTTCTACTAATGGATTTGTGCAGAACTTGTAAAAAAAATTTTAAAGAAATGACACTGAAAATTGTTCGAAAACCTTTACGATTTCTTAAAACTCTTAAGACAAACAAACGAAACAAAAAGCGTAAGGTAACAAATTTTTCTAATAGATTGTGCCAAACTACATATTCTGCAATAGACAGTAAATTTTTATTCTCCTCCTAATCTTGAACTCTCTATATCAATGTCTAAACTGCTCTGTATTGAAGCTGAGAGAATCTGGATGTTTCTATTTATAAAAAAAAACAAATCTAAAATTAAGTTTTCTCTACAAAAGTTAGTATTTCTAAACTAGTTTATTTTATGGACATGGTACAATTAAGTTGTTTTAATACTTAACATATTGGATTTAATGCGATTAAACACAAGTATAAACCAGTTAATGAATTTATTAATTTCAAAGTATGTATTTTTATATATTTAGAAATATAAAATTTAATGAAAGTAGTGAATTTGACTGTCTGTATATTAGAGCTGCCCATCTTCTAAGATTTTATTTCGTCTAATAAGAATAATATGGGTTCAACTCTAATTTAACTTTATTTTAAAATCATTAACAAATTTGCAAAACTCGAATATTGAAAACGTTAATGATCTTTCTTATTATAATCTACATTAAAAATATAATTTATCTCAGTAATAAATCAAATTAAGAGAATGATAGGCTTCTCGAAAAGAAACCAAATTAAAAGAAATAACTATGTTTAATTAAGTACTTGTAATAAAAATAAAGTTTAAACTTAATAACTTCAAAAATAATGTAACATCTAATATTATTCTACATCTGCACTACAATATATTTATTTTTATTATTAGCAAATATATCAGAAGTACGTCGTCAGAGTCTGTCAGAAATACAAAAAGTAAAAACTCGAGCTTTCAAATGCACTAAATTTATATCATACACTTTTAACTCATTAATTTTTGGGATGCTAATAGGAACATTAATTTTTTAAAAAAAATTTAAAATTATTTCAATGGAGAATTAAAGCTTATAACAGGGCTTCTTAACTTGTTCCCATCACGACACTTTTTAGGGTGGGAGAATATTTCGTGATACCATTCCCCTCTTTCCTCAAATTTCTTTCGCGCCCTCAAATTTGGCTATTAAATAAGAAAAGGAAAGCATTATTTTTAATGACAACTTATAATAATTTATAATATTTATATTAATTATTAGTATGCTAATATATAAGTAATATTATTCCTTTTAGAATATTATAATTATATAGTAATAATAAAGACAAATAAAAATAGTTACCTTCAAATTTTAATGAAATCTTTGATGTAATTTTTTTTGGTTGTGAAGAATCTGATTCATGAGAGACAGCATTGTCAAAGTTTTCATAATTTTTTTTGTGACATCATCACTTGGGTTGATACTACAGGTTAAGTAGCCCTAGTTTAGAATAATATTTAAAGAATATGAAGAGAGAATGAGTTCTCTATAAAAATGTGTGTGTGTATATTTTTTTCGGGATATAATGCAAATTTTTGAAGTGTCAAAAGGAAGACAATTCACCTGGCGTTGCAATTACGTGACACAAAAATTGTGGAGGTCATTTAACTTGCAAATACACTTTGTCCTCCAGCAAGATGTGTATGGATTCTAAAAATAAAATGGAGTGGCTCAGTTGAGGGGTTGCACGTAAGCATTAATTGATCCCAACAAATAAGCATTTTTCACCTTATTCGAAGTTGATTCAGCAATCTTATTTAATTAAATATTTATTAAAACAAAATTCTTTTTAGATTTGTGATATCTTTTTCAGTAACTATTTTCTTTTCAATATTATCGTCATTTCATCTTCTTGGAAATTTAAAGTTTAATTTTTGCTTTTCTTTCTTGACCATTTGAGCAAACTATGCCTACACAGAAATCCCTTAAGCAGGACATTCACCAATGTTCCACTCCATTTTTTTGGAACACGGGATACCAAACGCCCTTGGCAATGTGGAAACCCGATGAAAATTGGCGCAGACAGACGTCGAAGTTGGAGTTCCAACGAGGTTGGTTTACCATTCAGCCCGTTTGGCCATAAAAATGAAATTTTTACGGTTAGACTGGAGAAATCAGGGCGGGAACGGGAGAGGGCTCTCTCCAAAAAGCGGAAATTCCCCGTGTGGGGAAGGGGGAAATTGGGGGGGGGGGCGGCAGGGGGGGAGGCGGGAAGGGGGGGGATCGAAGCGGTCAGTAGTGCATTTTGGAACCTCTGTGAATGATCCACCTAAATCTATGACTCGAATCGTTAGGAATGGATTGGATTACTCGAATACCCAGCTTTAGATGCCTTTGTTTCTTCTAAAAATGAAGTTTCATCCCAAATCAGTTCAAATTTTGAAATCATTTTAAACAATGTGAAGCAAATCGTTATTTTTTAAATTTTGGAAATTGCTTGGCATATACCTGTTATGTTGGTATAGCTTATAGAAATTTTTAATAGAAAATCGTTTATTTCTATATGGATGATAGTCATTCTGAGAATCAAATTGCTCCTCCGGACAATCCCTCATAATTTTCTTGAAGTTTTATTATAAGTGAATGACTTAGGGGAGACAGGGGCAAATTGACCCGCGGGGCAAAATGAGAATAACTTATTTTAAGTTCATTCTACTCATACCTCATCACCATACGGATATTACTAGAGCTCCACACTGCTAGACACGAAAACTCGCAAGGTGAAGCCACTGCCGCCATTTCGTTGTTTGTTATATGGTGTTGATGCATCAGTGGCGTAGCGAGAATAAATGACGCCCCGGCGGGGCATAGTATTAATTTTCGCCCCTTCCCAATTTAATTTGACGTCTTCTGGCTTTAAAAATGTAAAATAACGAAAAATATTGTCTTCGTGGCGCCCCCAAAGACTAGCGCCCAATTGAATCTGTACCTCCCTTCGCTACACCACTCTCATGCACTATGTCTCACGTACATTATGTATTGTAATTTTCAAGATAATCAACGTATGATCTCGTTGACTAACAGATATGATATTCCTTGCTATGCATGATTACCTTAGACAATTCGCTTTTCGCAATCAATATTTATTTATATCTTATTCTGTTAATCCGATCAGAAAAATCAAAGACTCTTAAAATTTCCGATCGGGGGAAGATGGCGATTTCGTCATCTTACCCTAGGCGCTTTTTAATATTCTTTTTTTTATGTTTATATGAATTCTTTTATTTATTTTGTATAATTTTCTTGAGATTCATGATCCACAAACTGTTCCATAACATGCTGTACGGCGTTATACCTACAAAAAATACACTATATGATCAAAACTATCCGGAAACTTTCGGATTTAAGCATTTTTTCGATTTTCTCCAGAAACGCTGGATGAACTGCAGTTGGACTTCGACCATGTGATGAATAGGCTTGAACTCACATTTTACAGAGTAGATTCCGTCACGAGAGCATATAGGGGACCGAAAAGAAATTGATGAAGACGAAACGAGATTTCGGCTCACCTCGCTTATCAGAAAGCTCATAATGATTTGAAAATTTCATTAATGGTTATGCTTAATATGCACATTGCTTACATGCATTTTCGTAAAAATAACACGTATATTCTGGAAAATATAAAGTTTATTTTTAAAAAATCCAAAATTTTCCGGCATGTTTTTTTGCTCCTAACATGCAGTTTTCAACCAAATTATATGAAACTTACAGAATAGTTGACATTGTGCTAGAGAATCATTGTATTAAAATTTGAATTAAATACTTTGAATAATAAAGGAAATATGAGTATTTGTAATAAATACTTTTTCTTTCATAGTTTCAAAGCCAGATATATAGAGCAACTTATATAAAAATTCCAGTTAAATACCACCAATATTCAGAAAGGTGGAATTTATATATGGGTGTTCAGTATATTTAACTTTCCTAAAATTCAATATTACTGTACAAAGATTCAAGTTTAAAAAACAGCAGTTTGTTAAGAACCCCTCATCATTTAACTCCTTTTAAAGTGCAAGCCAAATTCACCTCGCTGCAATATCGATATCTTTGTGAATATTGACGGTATTTGACTGGAATTTTTATATTAGTTGCCCTATATATCTGGATTTGACGCTATGAAAGAAAAATTACACTACGCCGCTCACATGCAAAGTAAAAAATTATTTATAATATACTCATATTTCCTCTAAAATTTAAAGTATTTACTTCAGATTTTTATATAATGCTTCGAATATATACTGTCAGGTGTTTTGTAAGTTTCGTATAATTTGATTTGAAACTCTGCATGTTATAAGCAAAAAACATGTGGGAAAATTTGGGATTTTTCTAGAAAACCTTTATATCTTACAGAATAGACGTGCTATTTTTACGAAATTTCACGTAAGCAATGTGCATATTATTATTAATGTGTAACTATTGATCAAAGTTGCAAATCATTATCAGCTTTTTGTGAAACGGGGTGAGTCGAAATCCCTTTTCGTCTTCAACAATTTCTGGTTGGTCCCCGAAATGCGGTCATGACCGAATCTTCACTGTAAAATGTGAGTTCAAGCCTATTCCTTACATGGTCGAAGTTTAAGTGCAGTTCCTCCAACCTTTCCGGATAAATTCGAAAAAATGTGCAAATACAAAAATGTCCGGATACTTTTGATCATATAGTATATTTTAACACGCTTACATATGAAAAAGATGTTGGTTTAGAAACATACACAGAAGGTGGAAGAAGAATTATTAAAGCGACAAAGACAAGAGCCTTGAGGTTCATAAAAGAAGTTGTTACAAAGAAATTGAAGTTTGATTCCTGTAAAAATGCCGAGAAGACTGAACTTCTGACACTCAGGAGGGCAGCTCAAACTTCCTAAGAAAATATAATGCAATGTCCTGCGTGTGTTGAGATCTATGTTGACCCTCCATCAGCAGATTGAACTGAGTATTTATTGCAAATGCCACATACGGCGGAACAAGGGCTTCTCAAACTTTGAAGGAGGAGAATTTGTGTTTAATTATTGTAAATGAAAAACACTGGTGTTTAATCATATATTAATTTTCTGTGAGCTAAAATTTGAAACAAAATAATCCTTTCATTACATATTAATCAAGAAAAATACTTAACAATGTTTAATTAATTAGTGTTATGCTTTCTAAAAATAAAAAGGTATTAAACTTTTATCAGAATTGTCATCTTTCTCCGGTACTGGGACAAGTTGACACTTTTGCGTTATTTTTTAGAAATGGCAAAATAATTTTGATTATGTTAAAATGAAAATTTATCCTTTTAGGTACAACACAATTAAAAGCCAATGTAATAACGCATTAAAAGAAAAAATGTTATCAAAAACTGAGTTTAATAAAAATGGTTAACTGTTAACATCGTCAACTTGCTCCGATCTCCCCTACATCTTTTGAAACATTTTTGTTTAAATATTTTAATTTCTACTAAAGAGACATTCAGCACAAACGCAATCCATCAAAAATTAAAAAGCTCTTTTAGGATATTCACTACAGTAAAGTTACAAGAGAGTTGATAGTAGATAAATAGTTATAAGAGAACGCTGATATGGATTAAATGACTTATAACACATTATAAGGAGATAGTAAGTAATAAGGAGGAGGAGTATAAGGAGATGCATTTAAGTGTCAATTTATTCGAATGATGTGTTTATGAATTTTAAATAATGTATAATTTTTAATGTGTACTTCAGTGTGTTTTCAATGTTTATATTGGCTAATTCTAGGTATGTAAAAAAAATAGGGCTAAAAAAATTTTCATCCAACATAAAAGAACTTAAAGCGTCCCTAAGAGTTTAAGCTTTAAGTTTTTTTAAGAGTACCAAGAATTATCCATTCATTACAAAACTATATTAGAAAGGCACTATATAAAGTGCTTATTTTCCTATGTAACGTATTACTACCACGCTTTCCAAAATTTTGTTTCGCTAGATAGTCAATCCTACAATCCAGTAACAGCTTCTATAAATTCCATAACTTTTCAGATGCTTGCAAATACACGACGAGAAACTGACCATGCCTTTGGACGTTAGGTGTATCCAAGGGATCTCGCAATCAAATTCAATGAATTTTGTAGATATATATAAGTTAAAAGAAACATTTTATTTCTATCCTTTCACATTTTTTTACATAATTTTTTAATGTGTCCAATAATTATCAGACTTTTTGTGTATATCCTCTGATACGGATTTTCACTGTTTTATACATTTTACCACTTTTTATAACGTGTAACATGAACACATTTTCCTTGAAATGTTAATTTTTCACTTCGAAGGATTCAATTTTATTCTTTACTTTCTTCTAAATACGATCGTCTCACATTTAAATGCATTTCTTATTTCTTTCCCAAAACATGATGTTTCTCCAACTGATTCCACAAACATTAAACTAAAGAGTTGATTTTTTTTTTCAAATACAGAATTTAGGCACGTATTGTATGCTGCTTGATGTTGATAAATTTCCTTGTTTTTCAAAGCTGTGTGCACCGCGCATGTGCAATGCATTAAAAAGTGTCTTATCCCAAAGCCGTTGTGCTTATTTCTTCCCTCTGAAGAAAAAGTTGCGAAGGTCATTCACCGGGCCGCTCAAGCAAGGCAAACAACCACCACCATTTTTGCTGCTGCTTTTCGATTTTCTTTTTCTTCTTCCATCTCTCTTCCTCCTTTTTCTCTGCTTTCTCGGGAGCAGATTGAACGGAAAACTCAGAAATTGGTCGAAAGCAGTACGATGTGCTAGGAAGGATGGTATTTTTAAAACATAGTAGTGGACAGAAAAGGAGGTTTCCAAGAATAATATGGATTTTAAAAAATTACATAGTCGAGGAAAAATAATGGTTTATTTTATTTATATCAACGTCCCATTTTGAAGAGCCGGACTTCATAATTTTGAACCGTGGTCAGAAGACCGGAATGACAACTAAGCTTGCATCTCAACTCTTCAGATTTCCTGGCCATAAGATCTTCAAAAGACGTTTGATCCACTACAGCAGATTTAACGTGCACCAGGTCCATAAGTTTCGTCTTCTCGGTCTTCAATTTGTGATCACCGCTGGCCAGGACGACACTTTGCCACCAGACCCCTATGACCATAGGAAAAAAGAAATGGTCTCATGTTGTAACATTATTTCATTGTCACAAAATTTATTCTTTTATAGATATAACTAAGTGACAAAATCTTTTGAACTTCAACCTAGGACAGTTTTGATTAGTAGATAACCTTTTTAAGAGGAATACGTAAAACTTAGTAAACCACTTATGCTATCACGGGCCTACACATAACGAAAAATAAGATTAAAAAATACTGCCATTATTCACTAAAATAATATAGCCATATTTAATGTACAGTAAAAGTTAAGGGGGAGAATTCTTCAGACGCTAATGTTTTAAAAATCAAATCCAGTTAATTAAAGAATTTTCACTACTTATACTTATAAGCAAAAATTGGATGTTTTGGAGCATTTTTTAAGCCAAGATAATCAATCGGAAATCCGAACTACACTTTAATACTATCCCTTCCTTTTGAACACAATAGCATTCTTTTTTGGGATTAGTAGAAGTTATGTTTGTTATTTACAGAAAAGTTTTTGTGTTATACATAAAAGAGAAAAATAAATAATTATTAAATAAATAAACTAAAAATTCAGTGTTCTCATTAAACGACCCTATTAATACTGTCATAATATGAATAAGTATCAATTCCTACCCATAACATAACATGTTAGAATAACAGCACCAACTAGTATGGGAGAACCAATCGTCATAATCGCATACAGTTAGTGGTTGTGTCGTGTAGCTGCGAAAGTGGCTACACATTTCATCTTTTGTTTCAGAAATGGTCAGTTTTGCAACGCTCTGAACTCAAAATAATCCGTCAAATTTTATTGAAAACAGAAGGTATAATAATTTGCGCAAAATTGTAGTGAAATAAAGGAAGTTTTTATTTTTGTAAAAAACAATAGAATCAAACTTTAAATAAAAAATCATATTCTAATGGCCACATCTCTTTGTCCAGGTTCGCACAAAATAGCGACTGGGTCTTCTTCCTATGTATTTCCTTCCCGTCCCTGTCATCCTTTAGTTATCGATGGTGAAGCGTTTATATAGAAAATCAATTTGTGGTCACTCTTCCAGTTTGGTCCAAAGTACTTCGTCATCAATTTTTGAATATCGCGGAGTTTTAGAGACTTCACGATTAAGACTGGAGTGACGATTTAACCTATTGGTCATAATTTTTTCCCCACTCTTCATCGACTTCAGATCTATAAAAGGGCTTTCCTTGCACCATTATCTGAGGAAGAACTTCTTCAATGTTTTTCTCCATCTCGTAGAAAACTACAATAAATAAGAAAACCAAACTTCGAATGTCCACAGTATTATCAGTAAATTCTAAGTTCTGGAAGCAACTGGTTAATTTGGAGGTGACCAATCTTGAAATTGTATCGATGAGTGGAAATGGCTAGTTCTGCAGCACAGCTTAACTTTCAGGTGCATTTTAAGCGTGCGTATAATAGGTTTTGAAAAGTTTTCGCGTTATCATTAATAATTAGCTAAATAATAACAGAAGAAATCAAATGGACTTAAAATATTTGAAAAACAAATTTTGGAAAAATAGAGATGGCCACTTTTGCAGCATTAGACGCACTTATAAATTGTAGTATTATCTTTAATTCTCACCATGTTGCAAAATACTAGAAATGCAAAAGACAGCATGTACATGTACAATTCTATTGTGTATAATTCATATAAATTTTTTATGCATTAAAATGTTGTTTTACTTAATCATATATTAGTTAATCTTGAAAACGTTTAATATAAACTACTAGAGATGACACATTTTTCTCTGTAATCTGAGAAATATTTCCGCAGCAAATAAATACTAAAAAGTTGCTGCTATTTCTTTTTATGAAATACGATTCACTTTTGGCGACCAGCTGGTTCTCCGGGATTATTTATTCGAAAAATTTTATTTAAATCTTTTATATATAACTTAATTTTAAGGTTCCCTCAGCAAAGTATTTTTTAACTTCAAATTTTAATAAGCAGTTAGCGCGTATACTTTAGAAGCCTTTCACCGTTCTGTTCATTGTGCTATGCGTCTCTCTAATTTTCTTTGATTTCATTTGCTGTTGCAAATATAAAATTTTATTTATTTATTTACAACCCTCCCCGTCCCAGCCTACGCAAGAGGGTGTAAGGCCTTCCACAGGCCGGGGGGGGGGAAACATAAAACAATAGAAAAGAATTACATTAAAAAAGAATTTACTAAGAACCCCAAGGGGTGAGCAGAGCAATTTAAAAATCATCGTTTACAACAATGAACTTAAAAAAAAGTAAAGAGCAAACCACAAAGCACAAAAAGATAAAGAGCAAAAACACAAAAAGCTTAATATTAAAAACACAAAACGCAAAGAGCAAAAAACACAAAAAGCTTAACATTAAAAACATAAAAAGATTAAGAGTAAAAATACAAAACACAAAAGCTCAAAGAGTAAAACTCAAAAACTAAACATTAAACACACAAAACACATACAAAAAAATAAAGATAACCAAATTAAAATCAATAGCATTTAAAACCAAACAGTTACAAACAAAAATCGAGAGGCAATAAGCATTACAAAAACTACACAAAAGCGTGGAAGCACGCAAGAGATCTAACAAAAACTTTACAATGGACAAGATAACAATTCAAAAGAAAACAAAACAATTACTAAAACTGTCGAAAACTCGAGAACAGTTAATCGAGTATCAGAATGACATCAAGTTGAAGAAGATAATAATAATAAAAAATTCCAGAAACCGGAACACTCCAATCAAGTCCAAAACTCAGAACTAATTAAGCCTATTGCACATGTCCCCACAGAATCTGAAGATCTTTTCAAGTCTCAAAATGCACTCCCTATTTTTAATATAACGGGAAAATAAAGTATACTTTAACTAAAATATACTTTAAAATACTTTTAAAAAATTAAACGGGAAGCAATTAAACTGATCCAATAACAATAGCAATTCTTGCTGAATCTAAATATGCTCATAAAAAAGATAAGGATATTAAGAGAATCATTCAGCACTGGAGCGTCGTACTACCGGATATGTTTCATAATTTGCGTAATATTTCAGAGGGCTTTGTCTATTGATTCAAATAAAAAATCAGTATACTAAAAAATTGATAATATATTTTTAAACATCCTATTATATTTCAGGAAAGATCAGCAGTGTTAAAAAAATGGTCAAATTTTTTTAAAAACAACTTTTATTATTGTTTACTTCTGAAATTAAACCTTAACTATAATTACCCCAAATTTAAAAATAAGCTCAAAAGTTTTATTAAAAGCATATTTTACAAGGAAACTTTCTCATTTTTGGGGAAAAAAATTATTAAACTTCATTCCTTGTTTATCAATAATGGAAGAAAAACACAGGATGAAATATTTGTAGCACAATGAAAACAAATGTATTGGTGTAAAAGATACTTTAAAATATTTCTTAAAAATTATTAAAATGAGAGAAAATATTAAACTAGAATTAAATCAGTATAATTTGCAAGATAATGTGTTGAATTTTAAAATTATTTAAAAATCATTTTTGTGTTGTTGTGTTTTGGGAAGTTATCGAAAATAAAAATGTCAAAAAATTCGCTTAATTTTTAATTAAATAAAATTTTAAAAAAATCACTCCGAGTTGCACATCCCCGCCCTCCAAACTCTATTTGTGCCAAATTTGGCAGCTCTAGATTCAGCTATCTATCTACCCTATAAGGTGTTACACACACACACACACACACACACACACACACACACACAGAAACATAGAATGCAGCTTGTTTGTAACAAAACTGAATACGAAAACATTAAAGAATTAAATTCTTCAGACAACAAAAATTTATCTCTACACTGAAAGTTAAAATATTTATTTTACGAATTCAGAATTAATCTGACTCAATAGATAAATATTTTCTTAACAACCTTTGTTCTGTCAGCAAAAGTCTTTTTAACGTAACAACTTCCTGATCTATTTTGACTTGTGAAATAAATCGTTCCAGAGTTTTAAAAACATTCATAATGTATAACTGTGTAACGAATATTCGTTGTAGATTGTATCAAAATATACAATCAGTACACGCTTGTTCCTCCTTTTTGAATCGTCTTTGACTAAAATGCGCAAAATCCTATATTTATTTCTTTATTATTTCATAGTTAATGACTCTCAAACACGTAAAAAGTACCATTTTGGATATTTTTATTAAAATTTTTAAAAACATTGCTTTCACTTATTTCAGAGACTTTGTGGTTTCTTGAATGCTCCCATTATTAGCTCTAGATAATTTATATCCTTATTACTAACCGTCGCTTCTGATGCGATTTTTTTCGAAATTCTAGTTTGGCAAAGTTTTTAAAAAAATATTTTTAAACTGCGAAATTTTTAAAAGAAAATTCAAATATTGAGTCGATAATAAATATCTAACAAACGAGCCAATGAAATTCTATTTTTTCTAAGAATCATAAGGGAACTTATTTTTCATGGACCGACTGAGACAGAAAATTCACTAGACCAGTGGTTCCCAACCTTTGGGCAGCGGCACACTTTTGCGCCTCGTATAGCGTATTAGTGGGCCGCAGAACACCAGTCAAGAATCGAAATCAAGGGAGCTTCAAGAACCGTCACTTGTTTCTTTGTTTGTTTTATAAACAATATATTTTTAATCCTTTTACAGTAAGCCTTACTAATTGCTAACATATACCTGCATATAATATACAAATGTGTTAGTATTTTTTTTACTTGTATATTTAGTTGGTGGGCCGCAAAATATTTTTTTAATACGACAGGTGGCCCGCGCAACCGAAAAGGATGGGAACCGCTGCATTAGACCAGTTATCTGAACTGAATAAAAATGCTTCTGTGGATTACAAAAAGGTTTTGTACGATGCATCTGGAACCATTCAAAGAATTCATACTTGATGTTCAAAACTCCTCCACATTTTCTTGACTTTGATGAGATTTAAAAAAAAATCGCTTTTTATCTATCAAGATTTGACTTCTTATGCTTATTCCATTTAAATGATTAGATTAATGTTTTAGGAGCAAGCCTTACGTTTATAAAGATCTTGCAATACTCTCTTTTCAACGAAAACCTACTGCTTTTTAATGGGTTTTGAATTTTATTGAACTTAACAAGGATGTTCAGTGTGTTGTTTATTAAGGTGAAATGAATATTAATTTATTAATATTTAAATTTATAAGTATTTCACTTTCAATTGCAGAATAAAATATTACATATTTTTAAAGATTTTATTTGCACACTTTTGTCCATTTTCAGAGAAAACACTTCTCGGTACTATATTTTCATGAAAGCTGTAAGTTTTTTTAGTAGATACGTGACTCAGAACACATTTTACTACTTATCATAAGAATATTGATAATTACAAAATTGCTTGTGACTTTACTTTCAACTCATTTCTTAACACGTTCCGTACTCGTGTCATGCTACTCGCGATATTACTCATCAAGTTCTCTTAACGTATCTTAAACGTATACATGTAGAGTATGTTTTCTGACAACATTCTGTTAATACTTTCAATGACGTTTAAAATCTTTACTCTTTCCGCCTTACTAGTGACAGTTATCCTTTTTATGTTTAGAGGATTGTATTGCTTTTTAAAAAAATGTCTATCTTTTTTTTTAAATTTGTAGACCTTATGATGCTAATTGTTACAAATTATTGGTTTCTCTGATAATTTTGAAATTTGAGCAATATATTGTAGGACAACTCATATATCAGTCAGTTTTTGAAAGAAATTGGCGGGGGGTGAAATCAGGGATGAAAGGCGAAATACATTTTGATTCAAAATTAAAATGAGATTTAAGCTAATGATTAATGAAATTTGATTTAAAAAGGAAATTAAGAGAAGAATATTCTTTATTCAGAGCAAAGCAAGTTATGCAAAATCTTGCCGAATGAATTTATTAAATTATGCCGTTATAGAAAATCTCTTTGGCTACCAATTTATTAATCAATAAATATTCAAATCAAGCATACTTTTCTCACCTTCGAGTTCAGCAGCTGATTTTGATGCTCGAATGGTTCCACGGTGGCCTGGTGAGAAGGTCTCGACTTCGGGATCGGAGAATCGCGGGTCCGAGACTCAATTCTGCTGAAGATCTGCTGCGTATGTGCGCCGTTTACGTGGGTGAACGTGAAATCTGCCGTTGAAGGTTAAATGTGCTCACGTTGATGTAGTGTAGAGGTTTGAAGAGTGGGGTATCGGCACATGAGTCCCTTTCGTTATCTGACTACGGCTCAAAATTACGAGGTCTGTCTCGAAAGTAGCCCTCGTGTTGCTTCAAACCGGGACGTTAACCTAATCAAACTGCTGCTTAAACAAAACTTTTAGGATTTTACCTCTTCGTTCAACTTGCTGTGCTATATTCGCTCTCAATACAACCATTTCAGCATAGTATAAATAGAGCTGCTTAAACTATTAATAGTGTCTCCGAGTGAAAGCATTTAGTAGAATTCTACGGCGGACAGAAGATGGGAGACGTGCTTTTATTAGTTTCTTCAAAACTATTAAGGGAGAACATTGAATATTTTAATTTAAATCATTTAGTACAAGAACTGAATTAACTTTTTTCTACCTGCCAATAATCAGCGTTTATTAATTTATTTGTAAACTTTTCCTCTTATACACTGGTGGCCAAATGCTAAACACAATTTTTAAGATGCGCAAAATTTGGACTTAATAGGAATACAATGGTTCATAATCAGTTGCGAAGAATCGTCGGACATACAATTGCCGGAATTCACATTTTACAGTGAAGATTCTGTCACGAGGGCATTTAAGAGGGGCGACCAGAAAGTGATAAAGACGAAAAGTGATTTTGGCCCACCCCGTTTCACAGAAAGCTGAAAATGAGTTGAAACTTTTCATCAATGGTTTTGCTTGATGCGCATAATGTTTATATGCATTTTCGTTAAAATAGCAAAAATATTCGTGAAGATATAAAGGTTTCTTTAAAAAGTCCCTAATTTTTCCACATGTTTTTTGCTTATAACAAGCAGAATTTTCAATCAAATTGTACGAAACTTACAGAATATTTGACAATATCTAAAAGAAGCTTTGATTAAAATTTAAATTATTTAATTTGAATATTACAGGAAATAAGGGTATATCTAGTAAATTCTTTTTTTACTGCGCATGTGCAATACGTAGCTTAATTTTTCTTTCATAACTTCAAAGCTATATATATAGGACAAGTCATATAAAAAATCCAGTTCAATGCCGTTAATTTCAGAATTATAACGGCATTGCAGTGAAGTGAATTTCAGCTCACTCTAAGAGAAGCTAAATGATAAGGGTTCATGCACAAACTGAAATTTATTAAATTTGAATCTTTGAATATTATTATCGAAAAGCAATTTAAATTATGTATTTAATTTATTAATATACATGAGTATTCAGGGTATTCAACTTTCATAAAATTCAATATTACTATTCGGAGATTCAATTTAAAAAATATCAATTTGTGCAAGAACCCTCATCATTTAGCTTCTCTTAGAATGTACCGAAATTTATCTCGCTGCATGCCGATATCTTCCTGAATATTAGCGATATTAAAATGAAATTTTTATATAAGTTTCCCTATGTATCTGGCTTTGAAGTTCTAAAAAAAATTCTCTACGTTTCGCACATGCCCAGTAAAAAGTATTTATTACAAATATTCAAATTATTTTATTCAAATTTTAAAATAAAACTTCTTTTGGATATTGTCAAATATTTTGTAAGTTTCGTACAATTTGATTGAAAACTCTGCACGTTATAAGCAAAAAGCTTGCGGAAAAATTAGGGACTTTTTAAAGAAACCTTTATATCTTCACGAATTTGTTTACTTTTATACGAAAATGTATGTAAACATTATGCACATCAAACAAAACGATTGATGAAAGTTTCAACTCATTATCAGCTTTCTGTGAAACGGGGTGGGCCAAAATCTCCTTTCGTCTTCATCACTTTCTGGTCGGCAACCTAAATGCCTTCTGGACCGAGTCTTCATTCTAAAATGTGAGTTCCGACATTTGTATGAGCCACGATTCTCCGCAACTGATTGCGAACCATTTTATCCCTATTTAGTCCAAACTTTGGGCATCTTAAAAATTGTGCTTAGCATTTTGACCACCAGTGTATCTACACTTGAAATCAAGGAGTAAAAATCTGATTGAATGAGTTCGTTTTTATTTTCAGTTTAAAAATGATCATACGAAGAAGTTCCAAAAACACTGATTTAAAACATCATATAAAATACAATGATACTTTCTTTTAAAAATCAATCTTCAACACACGAAATCATTTTCCCCATCTACTGACTGAATAGAATAATAATCATTGTTTGAGAATTGTGTCATTACGTAAAACAAATAAATTTCAAGAGGATATGGCTTTCGTTCAGAATAAAGAATTTTTAGTTGTACATTTTCGAAATCTAGTATCTTAACGGAATTTCGAAATTTCATAATACAGCAAAAGGACCTGTATCCAGTGGCGAGGAGTTGGGGAAACGGGCGAGGGGAGGTAGCCCCTCACACTTTTTTCTAAAAAAATTAAATTTTCATTTCATTTTAATTGTCTAAAACTAGGAATTATAAAAAAGCAATAGTGTCCGGGAAAGCTGGCTAATTTTGTTACTAAATTTTTAAAATTTTGTTTGCTACTCCCCCTATTCTTATAGTTGTCTATAAACTTTTTGCCCTCCCCCTTTTAACTTCCTATCGCCGCCAATGACCGTATCAAAATTTCAGGCTCGGGACACTAATAAGGGATGTATGTCGTAGGCATGCATCCTTTATTAGTGTCCCGAGCACACAAACATTTGATTGGTTATAATGTTATAAATATTATTTGCAAAGTAAATACATGCTCATGTGATACACGTCGAATGCTGCTCTCTAATTTAATATTCAAATGCGATGCGCAACTTTGCAAGAGGGGGAGAGGGAAACACGTAACGTATTATTCGGTGCCACGAGATGGTAGTTGACCTTCGACCTAGACGAGTGCATTTTGTGAGAGAGGAAAAAGTACAAAACGGAGAGAAAGTTGCAGAGAAATAACAGGGTTGTAATAAATGCGACTTTCTTGACTTCTCCTAACTTATCAAAATAGATTCGTCTGAGATTCTATAATGCCCCTTCTCAGCTGCCTTCTCATGAGACACAGCGCAGCGTATGGCAGTGTACAATTAGGTTTGTCATTTGTCTGTGAGGTCATGTGAATTGACACCATTTATTGGTTGGCAGTCGAAAGTAAGATGCTTTTATGTTAGACTGCCGTCTTCGATGACCAGCTGTTCGCCCGTAATATTAATAGCCTGTAGCTATGCTTGCAACTTGGCGAAATAAATTGGCGGTTTTAGAGGCTGAGGGACTCTGAAAAAGTTTTATTTTGCGATATATCTCAAAAATGCAGGGTGGTGGATGGCAGGGGCCCATTGATGACATGTCTAGGGGTCATAAGCTTCCTAGTGAAATAAAAATTGTCGAAATCGGTCTGGTGGTTGGGGCTGGGGGACTCTGTCAAGGTTTTTTCATATAGAGAATGTACAGTGGAGTAGTGTTTTTTCGATTTCTCTCGAAAATGGAAGGTTGTGGGGGCAGGCACCATTGATGACATATCTAAACGCCATAAGCTTCCATATGAAATAAAAAATATCGAAATCGGTCCAGTGGTTTGAGCTGGGCTATCTGGTTTTGCCGAATTATTTTAAATATATAGATGATCAACAGTTTATTATCTTTTACGACGTTGAAAACTGGCACAGTTTTAGTAATGAAGACCTTGAGACCGTAAGTATCTTTTTAAAAATAATTAAACATTTCTACAGAAATAAATTATTATTGTTTTATTTTTGTTAAGTCTAATCATTGTTGTTTTAGATAAAATTATTGCAGTATTTTAAAAGAGTAAGTCATTAAATTGCCCTGAATACGAAGATAAATATCATTGAACTTTCAAGAATATTTAGAGTTTGTGCGATTGGAATTTTATTGCAAGTTTGAGTATGTTCTACAGAGTGATAAATAATGTGTTTTTATTTATAGCTGTAATTTATTTACCTATATTTTACATCAGTTTAATATTTCCTCTTCCTGCCCAAGATGTATTTGAATGGACGAAATTCATGGTCTCTAATTAATCGAACAATTCCGCAACTACGCACAAAAAGGCTCTACGGCCCCCAAATGAGAAGCCAGTTCAAAAATTGAGGAATGAAGTGCAAAATAGAAAAAGAAAGACAAACTCATGACCAGGGGATTTAGTTCAAAGAAATTAAAACACTGGTTGAAAAACAATAATAAAATCAGCTATTCAGCGACAAAAAAAGGGATAAATAGAAAATGTTGAAAAATCAGACACGATACAACATACCTAATTTTTATTTCTTAGCATAAGTGCGAAAAATGGGCGCGATTTGCGTGGATTTTTTCTAAGCCTAAGAAAACAATTTTTGTATATTTTCTATGGTATATTCTATTCTTTTACTTAATTCACTGGAATGGACCTCCTGTAGAGCTCTGCGTTTACGATTCCATGCTCTATTGCAAAAGTTTTTTGCCTTGAAGTTTACGATGACTGCTGGAAGTCTGTTGGAGGTCTTCCAGATCACCCTGTATTTATTCATTCATTTCATAGGTATGAGTTGCAAAAATTGTTGTTGAACTGTGACATTTAATTTTTATTCTCACAAAATGGACGTTAATCCGTTTCATTTTACTAACTTCCTAATGTGCTTATATTTCCTGGAGAAGTATATAAATTTTAAATTAAAAATTATTTGGATTTTTAATGCTTTTTGTCTTGTGCGATCCTGTGCTAGTACTTTAATGTGCATTGCATTCCTCTAAAGGCTGTAGATGATTTATTTCAATAAATGTTTGTATTTGTTAATTCATAGTAAATTAAATTAACTTGAAATATTTAATTGTGTGGTGTTGTGGTAGGTTGGTTTAAAAGATTTAGGCTTTTTAGAGTTAAACCAATGATTCATCAGAACACCACTTGAATAAAAACCTTTTAAAGTTAATGGCCAAAAGAATCATAATTGCGTTGTGTAGTAAAATTTGCAATAACCTCCAGGTTTATCTTTTAAATCAATGAATAAATTCAGATCTAGTAAAATTCCCTTGAAGTCAGTGTGCTTTGAGATATAATTAATGACAGACACATAAATAGAAAATAATAACAAATTTATTTAAAAAATTCTAGAATTGTATTGAATTGTATATCTTGGCTAATATATATATAACACTACTAAATGCAAAACATATTCATTAAATTTTTATATGGAGAGGCCCCTTCCACTTGTAAGCATTTTCTTATAAAAAACATAACACTTCAATAATAGGGCATATGTTGTGATACACTCTAGTACATATTGCTTTTAGTTATTCTCTAAATTTACCATTTAATTTGATAGCTATCCTTGCGCATTTAGTAAAATTTAAATCAAGTATTATTATTTAGCTAAATTCAATTTTCTTAGATTTTACACAATTACATTAAAATTATTGTCTGTCCATACATTACATTTACATGAGAATTCACTCTGGCAAAGATAAATAAGTTTTCACAACAATCTCTTTAATAACATGACAATTGTTGGGATTCACTTCTGGATTAAACTTTTAAATTTCAAAAATTTAACTTTTACTTAACTGACAGGTGTGGCTGATTATTGCTGGCATGGCGACACTCCATGGGGAAGCATGGCACGAGGTGGATACCAATTAGGTTTTTCAGGATCTCCCTTCTTGTCTCTGGCAGCCTGGTCATTTTCTCATCTCCATCCTCCCGGTTTTGGTTCTAAACAATGCGAGGTTGGATGCTTCAAGCATGGTGGTAGGTGATGGCACTCCTGGAGCAACAACGAATTCTGGTGGTCCAGTTGGGATATTCCGCATCATGGGTGGGTCAAAGGATAACACTCGTGGCTCCTCGTCAAACGGCACTCCTGGGGCAACAGCGAGTTCTGGTGGGCCAACTGGGTATACATATGCCGGGCATCAACTCCGAAGCATTTCTCGTGGCTCCTCGTCAATACGCAGGGTCGGTGACGGCACTCCTGGGACAACAGCGAATTCCGGTGGTCCAGCTAGGTAATTCATAAGCCGGGCATCATCTCCGAAGTCTCTTTAAGCCTACTCACGCTTACCATACGCACTTTCGGTGCACGGCCAGCAATGTCCGCATCACCGCTTCGCCTTAGCAGACACCGTCCTTCATCTCCTTAGGTCTGTCCGCCATCTCCGCAGAGAGTCTCCATGAAATTCTTCAGCTTTATTTTTGTTTCTCCCACAAAAAATTCTCTTTCTTTTTTTCAGCCAGAATCTCTCTCTCAAAAATCTCTGTCTTTCTTTTGAATCACCCGGGGAGGGTTGCCAAGCAATGCCAAACCACCAATTTTTTTTTAAACGGGCAAAGGCACGGTTAGAATTAAATTTTTCTAGCCAAGGAAAGCCAACCTCGCCAACTCGAACCTGAGTGGATAGAGCAAGCAGTAACTGCCCACATCTTACCCAATCAGAACGAGGCAGCCTTATCGCTGACCAAAGGGTGAGTTTCAACTTTAATTGGGAAAAAGGGGATTTTACAGGAGATATACTGTCTCCAGTTGTCAAAGCGGACAGGAAGAGAGGCGTGTCAAATCCATCTGGTCAACATCTTGCTTGACCCGCTTCCGCTGGTCAAAGTGAAGCGATAGTCCACCAGAGTTCTGAACTCTAATAAACATGTCAATTGAATTACTGTGTAAGGATTTCGTTTTCCATGCTTCATGTAATAAGTGAATTTGTTAATAAAATTATATTGTTACGAGGCTGTAAAGTTGTTTCCTTAACATGCTAATCTTATGGCAGGAAAGAGAGTTTTACAGAGATTTTACTCGAATGCAAGCCAATGAACCCAGGCCTTGGGGACCAACTTAGCGACCATTTTGGCGACTTGGCGATATATTTGGCGAATAAAAGGAGCTTCTAGAAAATACAAAGAATTCGGCCCTATCTCTACTAGGTAGTGGAAACATTAAGAACCTTCGAGAGATTGCTATATGACGTCACATCCTGTTAGAAAAGGTATAAAAAGCAAGCTACTCAAATCAAGAGTCAGTCGACTCTTGAAACTTTGACCGCAGTGCAACTAGTGAGCTTGGGTCCGCTATTGAAAGTTACTGAGATTTATTATACAAGTGCTGTTTAGTTTTGCTTCCCGTTCTTAGTGTTTTGCTGAAATCTTTCTGGAATAAAGCCTTATTTTTTATCTTGTTTCTCAGATTAATAGCTAATACAGTCGGATACAGTGCTACATAATGAAGAAAACTAAAACGAAATTTATTTATAACTAATAAAAAGTAAATAATACCTTTTCAAAAAGTTATTGTAGCTTTTCTGCGATAACGAATAAAAATCCGCATTTCATGTTAAATTATAGGTGTATCTAGGTTGAAACAAAAGTAAAAATCTGTACTTCGAAAGCAAATCTTCGTCGCCTTGTTTAAAAAAAGTATAAATTTGAATCCAACGTTTAAATTAATCTAATCTAATTGTCATAATGCGGTGACTTAATAACATTCTCACTAGATTGAGCGGTATCGAGCATGTAAATAAACACCATAAATACATGTTTAAATAATATTTTCCTTGGATGTGACTGACAACACACAAGTAAATAAATATTATAAATCAAACTTTATACTTTCTTTTTTTATGCGATAGCAATGCACATGGTGTAAAAAATTATATTTGTAACTGTTTCAAATCGAGAATCCGTATAGGCGAAATAAATCCCATTGGCGGATTTGGACGAAAATTAGGATAAAATGGAAAGGAAGAAAAGGAAGTTCATCCATCTAGCTGTCAGTAAATGCGTCTTATACAAGACATAATTCCAAAAATTATTTTTCTTTCGGAGTCAGGAAGGTTTGAAACACAGAGATCTGTCAAGATTACGACATCAAAGCTTTTGACGATTGCAGTACTTTATTATAGACTTCGCATACGAAAAACTAAAAATAGAGAGAATTCTCAGATTGTCAATCAGACTCAGAAGTTTGTAGCAGCATCTTCAGACTTTCTGGTTGGAATTATAACTTAACTCATGTGACTTTCATTCGGTTAAATTCAGATTGTAAGTCTAGGCAAGACTATTTAATCGAAAAATTTAGGAAATGTAGCGGTTACAATTCACTGCCTTCTCCTTTTTATGGTAGGTGGCGCTACTAGAGCCATCCGGGTTTTACCCATGATGCCTCTCTCGCTTCTTCTTCTGTGTACTTGTCTTGTGTTGTTGTTCTCTGTCTTGCGTCTTGTACCTTTTAATGTACTGTGTCGTGGTACTTAGCCATCTAATAAAATTGGTTCCTGAATTTGAATTAATTCTTCAACAGCGGCATTCCATATAAACATGAGTCTCGTCCCTGTACAGAAATGGGAAAGCGAAATTTATTCTTAACAGGTTAAAAATTATCTTACGAGGAGGCTGTTTAGTTTGGTTACTTCAGCCTCTCGTTTTGAAATGAGCTTCGTCATTAGGAACCGTAGGTAAATGACGAGGATGACATTTGAGCTGCCGCTCTCCTCTCCAGACCAGTAGGAGGAAATTAGACTTTAGACATATATAACGTACACCAGATCCTTTTTTGGTTAGTGGAATAGGAGCTCGAACCCGTGACCTTCCAGTGCCAAAGTAGACTGCCACAAGTTCACTGCGGCCGCTACGGAGAATATTTGAAACTAATGAGGCTTCCGAAGTGTTGTACCATTTTTATTCATCTTTAAATGCAGAGCTTATATGAAAAAAATGCCCTGCTCTTTAAGGTACCTACTATTTGCAGGCATAGACAAGAGAATTCCTACAACAATTCTTAATTACGGCAATGCTTTTTGTTTGTTTATTCTTATTGGTTTTAAAGTTAACAAAGGTTTATGGTGTTTAAATTAAATATAAATTTACTTTTGTTTGCAATTTTTTAGAAAGTGACAAAAGCATTTAAAGTTATTGCCAGAAATTTGGGTTCTAGGTATACAAATCTAGTAACAAAATTTCAAATGCAAATTCATATTTTATATTAAGCAAACAGATTGTTCTATGATATACGCATATCGTTTTAACACTTCTGGTAAAAAGTTAGTTACATTTGACTGACAAAATTTGAATGCATTTCAGAGCATGTTTTCTACTGAAGATCATGAAACTTCTCCAACGTTTTTTTTTTTTTTTAATTTTTCTTTTCATAGCAAAGCCAATTTTTTCAAAAGGTAAAAAACAATCTTTGATTGAGAATTGGTGTTCTTTCGTTTCCTGAGTAAATATTTTCCCAATAAAAAAATAAATTTAAGATTTGGTACCTGGAAAATGCTAAAGAGAATATCAGATTGGTGCAAAAATAACCGCGTCTTTTTTTCCTAAGAATTTGACATAGAACAATAATATTATTAATAATAAGTTATTATTTCTTAGGGTATCATTCTCTGTCGCTATTTAAATCATTGTTTTTATTCAGCAATGACGCTCTGATTCAATTCAATCTTTTATAATGCTTATTTAAAATTTTATACGTGCCGTTGCTTAAGTCGTACCACAAACGAGTCTTTAATCGCACCAGTTACGCCTTAAGGATCTCTTGCACATCTAAAGATACATATCATTTATAGAAAGAGAATATTGTTCTTTTTAATATTTTGTGTGAAATGTGCTTTTTCCAGTTTTTTGGCACGGTCCATAAACAATAATACTTTTAGACATTACGAAAATTACCCAATGGTGATATGGACTTCAACGAAAGTATAATATTCCTAAACCGAAACTGCGACGCCACCTTCCAGATCTAAATAAACATTATGAATTTGGAAAACAGAAAGGATTGACCGAATAGTTTACTCAATACCTAATAGTTTACTCAAAAAATAGTAATACAAAGTTTTTTTGCTTCCAAGGTACGACTTAGAACAGAGGTGGTACGACTTAGGAACCGGTTTCCTTAGTCGTACCGATGTTATTACTTTAAGATTTGTCTGTTTCCTTCGGCATAGTACGTGTATTTTGAACTTTATTGTAATAAATGGGTGCAATATTCATAGAAGTTGCGAATAAGGCAAAATTTAATCCTTCATTTAGTAACACCTGCAATTTGTAGACTTTTTCCTTAAGGGGTGCGACTTAAGCAACCTTATCCTTCGTGGATCAGAAGCTTCCAGATAAGTAAGAGGGTTCTCACTTTCCTAGTGGGTATAGTTAAGGTGTGATGTTGAGTTACATTCACTCCGATGATGGGACGTACCTCCATCGGGAGTGGTTGGACCTTGACCGGTGATGGCTATTAGGACTCCGATCTCAGTTTCCGAGGAAGAACGGTCGTGGCGACCGTTCTTCACTTGACCCTGGATGCCTAGGCAGGGAGGGGGTAGCTCGACTTGTGTGTATTTATTTACGATGGATTATTTATTTATTTAGAAAATGCGCACTACAGAATAAACTCCAATTACAGAGTGCATAATACAGAAACAAACACTAAAATAGTTGTAAAATACAGATTAATAAAAACAACAGATAGACACAGAAATCACTAAAAAATACAACACGAATTTAAAAAGCACACAAAATAAAGACAACTTCAAAAACCTAAAAGCCGCAAACATTCATCTTGATTATTTGTGAAACATTAGAACAAGTTTAAATTATGAATTCTCTCAAATTCTGTTAAAAAAAAACCAACACACCTCATTTTTTTTAGTTTATTCTATTTGTAACAAATAAAAAAAAATCTGATTTAAAACTTCATAAGAAACACCATCGATGATTAAAAATATCTGATGTAGGCTAAAAATGTTTAATGATATATTGCGTCACGTCATTTTTTCTTTATCTCTCACTCGAAATAAAACGTCTGCGAAATTTAGTACGGCAGTATTTACGGGAAATTTAATGACATTCACACACAACTGCTAAAAAACACTACGTTTCATTTTGTAACAGGAAAACTGGTTTTTTTTTTGTTGAAGAGAAAATGATTCGTTCGTTTTATCCTCGAAACAGTTATGTTTAACCGTTGAGCATTTTTTACCCACCATTACCGTAGGGTGAAAAAAATCAGTCGACTCCCAAATGAAGTTCTTTATCATGTACTTTGGAGAATGGAACTTGCCAGGTAGGTCACAAAATATAAACGTTGATATTATTACTTAACCCTCTAAGCGTTTCACAGGTATTTTTCCGTTTCTCATTTGAGTTCAAAAGCAGATAATTCATGTTTATGAGTATAATTTCTTAAACTACTGTGGATAAAATATTCTTAGGATTTCAGAGATTGATTAAACGCAATAAAGATCCAATTATTCATTTTAAAATAATTTTTTAAATAAGGCTTTAAAGATAGTACATCAAAATAGCTATCCGTTCAGAGGGTTAAAACTGTACCACATTCGTCATCAACGTACAATAATAATTAATGAAAACATCAGTGTTAAGTTTACCACTTGCTTCATAGTTATAGAAAAATAATTTAAGAAAACATGCAATGTTACGCACTGTAAAGAAAGTTTCTTAAAAAAATATATCTCTATTTGAAAGGTCACAGCAAAAAGGACAAAAACCCTAAGTGTAAATTAGAGCTATCGTTATAAGAAGTAGCTAAGTCCTGAGTGTTATCAAAACGTTTTAAAGAAACATTTTCATACTCATAAATTGTGAAAAAAACAACCCTCTGCAAAATTTCAGCCTTCCAGTGGAGAAGTACAAAAATATATTACGATGCCAAACGTTATAGAATAGTTAAAAACCTCAGACTGAAGATTTTTATTACATTTTCAAATGTAGCGAAAACATTTCATTGCCAGCAGTTGTTCAGTTACACCACTCATACGGAATGTAACAGGGTGATACACCTCAGGAGTGAGTTCACTTTATGCACACAATAAATAAATAAATAAGCAATTACATAAATAAAAATCAAGATTTCCAAAATTTCTCAGTGATGAAAACTTATTCCTAGAAATAAACTGTGTTTAGAAATGAACGTAAATTTTATATTTTACAGTGAAAGACGAATTTTGGCTTCAAAAACCAACTTATAAACAAAAGAAAGGAAAAAAAACTTAACGGAGAAAAAATTAAAAGAGAAGCTTTGAAGAGCAGAAGTCAAGATTTCGCAAATATGAGAATGATATGAAATTTAATTTTCATGAAAAGATCATTTATATATTTTTGTATCTGAACATTCTGAAACGAAATTTAAAATGTTAGAACAGAAGAATTTCATCATAAACTCTCAGCCCATATTTCCAAATATCAAAAATTTCACCCGAGAAGTCCATACTACTAAATTTTGAGGAACATATAAGTTACATTTGATCTGATCTGATTGATTTAGCTATCGATTAGAGGCGTAAAGACCGATTGGGACAAAATTCATGCAAAGTGGCAACAAGCAAACCCAAGGGGAAAATAGCAAAAGGTGAGTTTGTCGAACTGGTAAATGAAATCTTTGACACAGTATCAACTGTCAGTAGTTTTAACCCTTTATAAGGCCATTTTTTTCTAGCAGTGGTTAAAGGAGTGTTCTAGCACATTTAAGAAAAGAAATTCATTTAGCTTATTAGATTACATTATTTTTTGTTAATTAATTTAATTAATTAATAATTAATTACCAAGTGAAGACACTTCGTTATGGTTTGAGATAAGATTTTTTCAGTATATTACAAAAATAAATTCTCTGGATGCAATTCTAATATATTTATTGATAGCCTGGGTTTATATACAAGAAAAATAAATTTCATAAATGCCTGATTATAATTAACAATTTTACGTCATTGCATTCGGTCAAATCAGGATGGCGTTTTAGAATTCTTTTTTCCAATTAATTGCTGGGTGTATTATTAATATATCTGTCTATTACGGCACTTTCTTAATAAGATAAACGTTTATCATCATTTGAAGATCTATACTATTGACAGAAAAATCGAAATCACTGAACTGAACTACACGTTACAACGATCTTTTCCTTCTCATTGGAGAAAGTCAGGGGATTTCCATGTTTAGTTATATGAATTAGCTTTATTTTTGTTACAAACTGTTCACTTGGGGCACCAAAAAAGTTTCTGCCTCTTTAAAAATACCCTAACTTGTGAAATCGCGTTAAATCAAGCTTCTAAGGTCTCTGGAGAGAACTCCATATACTTACAAATCCCTAAATTCCTTGTATACACCCTGGGCATATCTGAAGCTTAAGCATTGTTCTTATTATTATTTAATACAAAATAAATTAAAAAACCAACTGGGGTTGCTGTTTATCACAAATTTCCATGGTTCAAAGAATCGCTCCTTTTCGGTGCAAAGTTACCCCAGGTCCGAAAAAAATTAATTACAACTTAACTAACAAATAAAATTGGCATTTAAAGCAACAAAATGAAAGCTAGGCTTATTATCTTTCACATTTAAATGTACTTGCCTTCAGAAATGTCATGCTTACCTCAGTAGAGATAGATTTTTCAGCACCAAAATTTTCGCTGAAAAATTGGCTCATTGTCTTTTCCTTCTGGAACCTCGTGAATGATTGTTATATACATTTAAGGACTGAAATGCACTAGTTAGTATTCCCAAGAAGCTAGCAAAAAAATCTCAATCCCGTACTCCTAATAAGTTGATCTCTATTTCACTTTTCAAACAAATTTTGCACTGATGCAAAGTTACCTCCAAGGATGCAAAGTAACTCCGTTTTATGGCATGTCAACATAAAGTTTAATATCCACGCACACAAAATAGTTGAAAAAGAATTGTAATGGGCTTGTAATTGGAATTGCAATTAAAAGAATTGTAACTCCTTGTAATGGACCAGTTATGATTAAATAACTGGCTCATTACGAGTCAGTTGAAAGTGCCTGAAACTCTCTCAGTCAGATGTTGAGGTAAAGGTCTGTGTGTCTATCACTAACAATTACAATAAAATCTTAAAATTTACAGTTTTTAACCATGTAACTAGCAACTTAAAAAAGAAAAAACCCCCAGATCTTAAACAATTACTATTTCTAAATGTTAGGGGGTGGGGTGGTTCCATCTGGGTCATATTTGGGTTTTTGAGTTAGCAAGCTCAAATAGATAGACTGATAAAATATCAAAAATAACGAAATTCATCAATATCTCTATGTTGAATTTTTTGACGATTACAAATTTTTTTTCTGTAAGAATACCTCTTCTCTCTAATACATCTTAGGAAAATTAAAAAAAAAACATCCTTAGTTTTTCTCAAAATTCAAATTATAGTTTTAGAAAATTAATAAAAACAATAAGGAATAAATTAGAGCTTTGACAAATTAAAATATGTAAAAGTTGAAACAAGCTGCACACTATGAGACAAAAGAGCAAAGCAATTTTAAAATTTTAATGAAAAAGAGGTTTAAATAAATTGTAGATTTAGCATAAATTTTCTACTATTGTAAGTACCAAATTATAAATTAATGTCAAAACTAATTAGAGCTTTTTAACTAAATCATGAACAAGGGGGAACATATGCGATTGAAATAAAAATATGAAAAATGAAAACTAACGCAATTTATTTTTTAAAACACAATAAAATGCATTGTTTTAAATTATATTTAAATATAATATTGATTTTTTCCTGTATTATCGGAAGCTGGCAAGGTCATCAGACTAATATTCAAAAGATAATCAATATTTTCCCCCTAAATTTCAGTTCTCTCGCTCGTAAAAATAGAGTCACTTTGCCTGTCATTTGACAAAAAAATTATTAAAAAAATAAAATAAAATAAAAACGTCTTTTCATAGCTCTTGCACATATTTTTTGTATGACTAATACTTTTTTAATATGGAAGATATACTGTTAATTTAATTAATTTTGATGGGCTTTACTGGTTGTATTACTATAACAATTAAAATTAAACTAGGTTATTATAATATTTATATAATAACCCAGATCCTCCGGTAACGCTCTGACGTCACCAACAATAAAACTCGCGCCATATCACTGCGAGACGTTAAACAGCATTATTTCATTGCTAGAGAACCTAATTTTCAGTACTTTTAAATTTAAAAGAGTAATTGTCGTTCTAATTTCAAATTTAATAGCTCTAAAATAGTGAAATAAAGTTTTCTATCGATTGATATAAAATTTATCTCGCTATGATCAATAGTTCCCGAGAAATTTTAAATTATATTAATCCTATATTTCAAATTAATTTCCGTTTTTTAATAGAAAGTAGTAAATTACGTCAGTGGTATATCATGCGCGTGATATAGTTTGTACGCCAAATTGTATCTGAATGCAATCGTGGCGATGTTGTTTTCTTGCCAAGAATTAAATTAGCCACCAGTGACGTGAATCTACCATTCGTTCTCAATCGCCGCCAGTTCCCGTTAATTCCAGCTTACACAATGACTATCATCAAATCGCATGGGCAAGCTTTCGATCATGTTGGAATTTACCTCGATGAGCCTGTCTTTTCACATGGACAGCTCTATGTTGCATTTTCAAGGTCTAGGATTCCCAATCACGTTAAAATTTACACAAAGTACAAGGAAAATTATTAAACAATGAAAAATACTTCACACGAAATGTTGTTTACTAAGAGGTTTTTTGAATAAAGAAATATTTAAATAATATGTAAATAAAAAACAATATTTCCTGTCATAAAACATATGTTTATTTTATTTGTTTTCAATCAATGTTAAATATTTCTCTCGCATATATATATCTACTAGCTGATATGCTCGGCGTAGCTCGGGATAAAAAATATTTTCCAATAATAAGTCCAAGTACTTATAACACTTTCAATTTACTAAAAGTGCTTTTCGTGGGAGCGTCTTTCGTTAATTTTCGTTAATCAACTGACCCTTTGAACCAGCAGTCAAACAGCTTTTTTTTCTCTCCTTAGTTTGAACCACCTGGCAAGAATCTCGTAGTCCTTCGTATTCCATTTTTGCCCTCCCCATCATTGCTAAAGCAACAGCAGAAAATCTTTCATATTTTGTATTTTGACTTAGACTTGCTTCTCTTCATAGGTCTAATGGTGTGTCAGGAAAGGAAAAAAATTATGACGCTTTTCGTGATATTTTAAAACGCTTATAGCTCCGCAACCAAATAACATAGAGAATTTTAGTTTCATTTAACAGAGAAAGGTTGACAATGAAGATTGCAGAAATAATTTTAGAATTTGGAATTACGGTTTAGTCACAGTCGAGCTTCAAAGTTGGTGAAAATCACTAAAAATTTTTATGACGTGACATCGACCGACGCGCGCGCATGCAGACTATCCAATTACTTTTGGCAATTTATTCATCGATCTTAAGTTCACGCGAAATATTACTCAAGAATTGTTGAATTACGTCGAATTTCGTGGTAAAGTTAAACGCTCATAGCTCCGCAACCAAATAACATAGAGAGTTGATTTTAGATTCATGTAACAGAAAAAGGTAGCATTGAATATTGCAAAAATAATTTTATAATTTATAATTATGGTTTAGTCACAGTCAATTTGCAAAATTGGTGAAAATCACGAAGAATTTTGATGACGTCACAGGGACCGACGTGCGCGAACGCATCGGTTGTGAGCGGTATATTAACTGGATTTTAACAGATCAATAATTAATTCATTTCAGATTAATTAATTCATTCAGATTAATTCATTTAACGAAGGAAGGTCATAGAGCATAAGTCATAGGTCAAAATCGCATAGAGCTACTTTAGTCACAGTTGAGTAATCGATTAATTAATTGTCCTTAATTAATTATTATTAACAATTGTTGATTTAATTGAGCTGTCCTTTCCATCGATTTAATTGAGTTGAGTTGGTTTTAGTTTCATTTAACTGAGGAAGGTCATAGAGCATATGGCATAGCTCAAAGTCACATAGAGTTACTTTAGTCACATAGAACAACTTTAGATAAAGAAAGTCACAGTTGAATAGGATAAGTAAGTCTATGCCCCTCAATCCCATCGGCCGTTTCGCAGAGACAGCCTCCCGTCGAGTTTTTTTTTTTTTTTTGGCCATTATCCGGACAACAATTCTCTTATCTTTAGTGTTTTTGTCACTGACAGGAAAAAAACCTCAAATTGTTCTCTTTTTTTCACCTTAGGCCCTTTCCCTCCGGTAGGAAGTGGGATCAACAATCTTGAAGGATTTTACACACTCATTATGATCATTAAAAATTTGTAAAATTAAATGAAGCACCGCGGAAAGAGAGTAATTAACATCATTGTGCTGTGGTGCAATCATACTGAAACAGGTATATACTACGAAATGAAAGCTAAATAAAATTTCTGTCATTCTGTTAACATTCAAAGAAAACAATATTTTTATCATAACTTCCACAATGGTAAAAATACCGGAATGAAGGATTTGATAAAACGATCAATGGTTTGAATTTTATTACAATAACAGAAAGCATTGTTACAAATTTTGTATGAAATAAATTTAAAATGTTTATTGAATTAAGAAAAAGAACGAATAAAATTTAATTTGAAATCATTAAAAAGATAATTTTCTGCTCTTTAAGATAGTATGTAAATAATCTAAGTGCAACTTATTTTTTCTGAAATTATTGATGAAACACTGGGATAAAACGCCTAAAATTGGCTTATTTCCGTTATTTATTTAAATATCTCAGGAAGTAATTATTTTGAAAAAGTAGAATTAATCTAGGAACGGACTCCAGAATGGCATGTGGAAATTTCATCTCAAGACTATTCGCCGTTTAGGAGGAGTACTTGCGACAAATAGACCGTTAGAACATCTTTTTTTCCCTCCCTTTTTCCTCTTCCTACGATAGGAACCGGTATAGGAAGGAACTGGATAAGTAGCCTTGAAGGCTTAGCACACACTCATAGGATCAGTTAAAAATTTTTGAAAATTAAACAAAACATCGAGAGAATAATTCACTAACGTCATTGGATCACTGTGCAACCGTATTAGCAGCTGTTAGTACTATGACAACCGGAAACCGGAAGTGAAAAGTCTATTTTGTTGTTTATGCTCAAAGAAAACAATATTTTCTTTCATTAACTTTAACACTGGCAAAAGCCCGCGCGCGAAACAGTAATTTGGCTTAAATTTATTTCTATAAAAATAAAAAGTATTGTTAGAAATTGCGTTAAAAATATTTTTTAAAACCTTTATAACAATCGGAGAAAACATTTCATCGCAATGTAATTAATAGCATTAAAAAGATCATTTTCTGGTCTTTAAAATGGCATAAAAATAATTGTTGTCTAATAAAGATTTCAGAAGTTATTGGCAAAAAACGTCTAAGCATTAGGCTTAAAAGCGGCTAATTTTCGTTCGTTAATTAAATATCTTAAGAACTAATGAATTCTGAAAGTTGAAAATAGCACCGTTGACCTAGAAATGTTCTCTAGAATGTCGTGTGCAAATTTCATGTCGCTACGATACACCGTTTAGGAGGAGTTCTTGTGACCGACAGACAGACAGATACATGTATTTTCTGCTTTATATTATAGATTTAAACACGTCAAATTTGAAGGGAAACTCTCGAATGAAGAGGCAATTTGCACCCGTCAAACCATGACGGGTGATTTTCTAGTTAAATAAGAATGGTTGAATATTAAAGTTCTCAAAGTGTATTGGAATATCTTTGAAAATTATTACAATACATATCCCTCCAGCATATTAATATTCTTCTTACCCTAAGTATGAATCGAATTCTGATAAAATGAATTTTATAAATTAATTTTGTTGATAGTCGCGTCAAAACAATGCGTTTGGTAAGATAGAGAAAAAATGGATAAAAATGACATTTATTTAAAATAATTTCAATTAAATTGTATTGGTATATACAATGGGATATCAGAAAAAATATGAACACCTTTGGATTTGCGCATTTTTTCGATTATCTTCCGAAAGACTCAATGGATTTTCCTTGAACTTCTACCATATAAAGAATAGGTTTGAACTCACAATTTATATTGAAAATTCGGTCACTAGGGGATTTAGGGGACCGACCAAAAATAGATGAAGTCGAAACGGGATTTTGTCTCACCCCGCCTCACAAAAGGCTGATAATTATTTCCAATATTCATCAATGGTTTTGTTTCTTATGCATATTGCTTACACACATTTTCGCTAAAATAGCACATATCTTCTAGAAAATATGAAGGTTTCCTAAAAAAAAACCCAACTTTCCTAATGTTTTTTATTTATAACATGCAGTTTTCAACAAAATTATACGAAACTTACAGAATACTCGACAATATATTAGCGAAACAGTGTATTTTTGTGTAAATTTGAATTAAATACTTTAAGTTTTAGAGAAAATCAAAGTTATTGTACTAAATAACCTTTTACTGCGCAGATGCGAAAAGTAGTGTGATTGGTCTTTAATAACTTCAAAGTCCGATATATAGAGCAACTTATATACATATTCTAATTAAATACCTTTAATATTCAGAAAGATATCGGCATTGCAAATAGATTAATTTCGGTTGCACTCTAAGAGAAGATAAGTGATGAGGGTTCTTCAAAAACTGCCGATTTTTAAAACTTAATCTCCGTACACTAAAATTGAATTTTAGGAAAGATGAATACCTTGAACACCCATGTGGATATATAAATTAAATGCATTATTTAAATTGCAATTCGACGATAACAATTCGAAGATTTAAGTTTAAAAAACGGCAGTTTTGTGCAAGAACCCTTATAATTTAACTTCTTTTAGAGTGCAACCAAAATTCTTCTCTTTGCAATGCCGATATCTTTATGAATATTACAGGTATTTAACTGGAAATTTCATATAAGTTGCACTATATATCTGGCTTTGAAGTTATGAAAGTAAAATTACGCTATGTCTCGCACATGAGTAGTAAAAATTTATTTAATATAAATACTCATATTTCTTCCTTTATTTTCATAAATTTTAATACAATGTTTCTCTAATATATCGTCGAGTATTCTGTAAGTTTCGTATAATTTTGTTGAAAACGCTGCATGTTATAAGCACAAAAAGTCTGGGAAATTTGGGATTTTTTATGTCAACCTTTAAATCTTCCAGAATATATGGGCTATTTTTAGGGAAATGTATGTAAGCAAATGAGAATAACAAACAAAACCAATGATGAATGTTACATATAATTATCAGCTTGAAGAGGGGTGGACCAAAATCCCCTTTCGTCTTCATCAATTTCTGGTCGGTCCCCTAAATGCTCTCGTGACAGAATTTTCAATGTAAATTGTGAGTTTAAGCCTCTTCTTTACGTGGTCGAAGTTGAAGGAAAATCCATTCAGCCTTTTGAGAGGTATTCGAAAAAATGTGCAAATCCAAAGGTGTTCACATTTTTCAGTCACACCCTGTATATTAATAAAGATTTCTTAAAGATTCTGAAAAAAACTGTATAAAACATGGTATATAGGAACTTTAGACAAAATGTTCTCAAATAAAATATATTAAATTTTAAAAATGTGTAAATATTTTTTTTTTCGATAAAGACTTCTGCTTATGATCATTGATGAAGTTAATACAATCCTACTATTACACACTGCAGGATGCATAAATATGTTCCAAAAAGAAAATATTGTGAAATTTTTCTGTCATTTTTTCAATATGTTGTCAGTGATACGCAACTTCTATTAAATCATTATTTTGATTTCGTAGTGGATGTGGTGGAAAGTGCATAGGTCAGATCTACAGTACTCAGATTGCCGTTCCTTTCACTTTCATAATAAAGAGGGAATAAATAAAATATTAAAGAACTCAATCAATAAAGAAAAGAAAAATTAAGCTAACATTTTACGAAAAGAGAAGATTTCCTTTTAAAAAAAGGACAATTTGTTTGCGAAGTAAGGAAGTTTCACATTCATTATACTAAATTAGAACATATAGGTGAAATTCGTAGAATTTGCTTTCGTTGAAGTGAAGTATTAAAAAGCAATTGATATAAACTGTATGATCAAAAGTATCCGGACACTTTTGGATTTACACACTTCTTCAAATTTCCCCAGAAAGACTGGGCAAACTGCCCTAGAACTTCTGTTGTTGTTTCATGTCACCCTGGTCCAAATACTAGACCAGGTCCATGATACCATGTCGCTCTAACAGTAACGCAAGCCCATTTTCCCCCTCACTCCACAGCAGCCTCGCAGAGGCGCCAATACAGTCAATGACATGAGCAGGAGAAGCAGGACAGGAACAAGGACAAGAGGAATAAGTCTTTTCTTTGTCGACGAATTTCAAGTTTTTGATACGGCCACTACGAAATCTGGCCAATACAGTCTGTGCGGATCTTGTACCTTCGGACTGTAGAGACAGACCAGGACGATTTCCAGCATACCATTCGTGTGCGGGAGGGACTTTCCAAGTAGCATTTACTTTAGGCCTGTGGATAGAAAATATTTTGGACGCGAAGAGTTCAACAAAGGCAGCAGAAGGAAGAGCACTTCCCTCTTTCTCAAGAAAGTCCGCCACCTCATTACCGAAGACTCCAACATGGGAGGAAATCCATTGAATGCAAACTCTGCTTTTCTGTGAAAGTGTAACAATATTGGAAATAATTTCTTGACCGGTTTTTTCTGGAAATTTCGGTCAATTTTTTAAGTATTGGATTGAACTCTTGCTGTCCGTCAAAATATAGGTGTCTCTAGTTTCAAAACGAAGGGCGAAATTCAAGGCTTCTCTGATTGCAAGAAGTTCCGATCGGAAAACCGAACAGTTATCTGGGTTGCGAAATCTGCAACGAAAAAGAAAACCATCCTTGGCTTTAGTATAGACGCCACTGCAAATATTAAATGAAGCATCGCATAGGGAGAGTTAATCACTAACGCCATTGTATTACTGTGTAAATAAATTGAAAGATGTACACGCTACAGAATAAAAACGAAAGCAAAAATTCTGCCTTTCTGTAAATATTCAACGACAGCAATATTTTCATCATAATTTTTAACAGTGGCAAAAACATGGGAATGAAGGATTTGAAAAAAAATTGGTTTGAATTTAATTACAATAATAGAAGGCATTGTTACATATTGTGTTTGAAATAAATTTCGAAATTTTTATTAAAATTGGAGGAAAAGAAAGTATGTCATTTAAATTCAGATAAGAAAGAAGAAAATTTTCTGCTATTTAAGATACTTTATTAATTATCTTCGTGTAATATATATTTCGGAAGTTGTTGGCGAAAACCTGAGGAAAAAAACGTCAAAAATTGGCTTAATTTTTATATATGACGTAATACCGGAAAGGAAAATTCTACCTTAGAAATAAAAATGTCCGAAGAAAACAATAATTTTATATCAACTTTAACAGTGGCAAATGCACGTGAATGAAAGATATGATAAACAGTAAATTAGCTTGAGTTTAAATTCATAAGAATAGAAAGTATTGTTAAAAGTTGCGTTAAAATAAAATTTTGCAACTTTAATTACAATTAGAGAAAATATTGCACTGTAATAGAATAACTATCATTAAAATGGTATTTTTTTGCTCTTTAAGATGGTATGAAAATAATTTTCATGTAACAAATATTTCAGAAATTGTTGGCAAAAAACATCTAAGTATTAGGCTTAACAGCGGCTAATTTTTGTTATTTAATTAAATATCTTAAGAACTAATTAACTCTGAAACTTGAAAATAGCACCGTTGACCTAGAAATGTACTCTAGAATGTCGTGTCAGACCGACAGATACATGTATTTTCTACTTTATATTATAGATTTATATCACTGTTGTAAGTGAAACCGTGCTTATTTATTAAATAAATAATTTCCAAAAATGAAATGGTCGTCTCTATCTCCAGTTTAAATTTCAGAACATTATTTTTAATCTTAGGTTCATATGAAAAACAAAAGAAATTTAAATGTATCCATTTTCGTATTGAATAAAAAGTTTAAAAAATTCAGAATATTTTTTTAGAAATTTTTTGCTAAAGGTATTGGCGCTTTCTCAATTTTCACTTAAAAGACTTGCAGGTGGGTGACAGAATATTGTTAACACATTTAGATTTGCACATTTTTTTCGAATATCCCGAACGGCTGGATTGATTTTCTTTGAACTTCGACCATGTAAAGAAGAGACTTGAACTCGCATTTTACAGTGACGATTCGATCACAAAAGCATTTAGTGGACAGAGCAGAAACTGATGAAGAAGAAACTGATTTAGGACTCACCCCATTTTACAGAAAGCAAATAAGGAATTGCAACTTTCATCACTGATTTTGTCTGATGTGCGCAATATGTGCATGTATCTTCGTAAAAAATAGCATGAATATTCGGGAAGATATAAAGGTTTTCTTTAAAAATTCCAAATTCTCCCGTATGTTTTTTGCTTATAACATACAGATTTTCAACAAAATTATACAAAACTTACAGAATATTCAACAACATGTTAGAGAAGCACTCTTTCAAAATTTGAAGAAAATACTTTGAATAGTAGAGGAAATATGAGTATTTGAAGTAAATAATTTTTTACTGTGCATGTGCGGAACTTTGCATAATTTTTCATTCATAACTTCAAAGCCAGATATATAGTGCAACTTATATAAAAATTCCAGTTAATTACCTCTAATATTCATAAAGATATTGACATTGCAAAGAGAAGAATTTCGGTTTCACTCTACGAGAAGTAAAATGATGAGGGTTCTTGCACATAACTGATGTTTTTTAAAATTGAATCTTCGAATTGTGAAATATGAGTATAAAAGATATATGAGTATTTGTAGTAAATAATATTTTACTGCACATGAGAGAAGCATAGTACAATTTTTCTTTTATAATTTGGTAGCCGGATATATAGGGCAACTTATATAAAAAATTCCAGTAAATAAGATTCAGACAGATATCGGTATTGCAGCTAGGCGAATTTCGGTCGCACTCTACTAAATGATGAGGGTTCTTGCACAAATTGATATTTTTTAAATTGAATCTCCGAACAGTAATATTGAATTTTATGAAAGTTGAATACCTTGAATACCTATGTATACTTATGAATTAAAAATATTATTTAAATTGCAGTTCGTCGATAACTATTCGAAAATACAAATTTAAAAAATATCAAATTGTGGAAAAACCACCATCATTTTATTTCTCTTAAAGAAAAAACAGAAATTCTGCTCGTTACAGTGCCTATATCTCTCTCTTAATCTGAATGGTATTCGACTAGAATTTTTATATAAGTTCCCTATATGCCTGACTACCAAATTATAAAAGGAAAATTACGCTATGTTTCCCTATGTTGCGCAGTTAAAAGTTATTTAATACAAATACTCATATTTTTTTTATTATTTAAAGTATTTACTTCAAATTTTAATACAGTATACTTTCTCTAACATATTGTCGAGTATTCTGTAAGTTTCATACAATTTGGTTTAAAACTCAGCAAGTTATTAGCAAAAACACGCGGAAAAATTTGGGATTATTTAACTCTTTGCTCTGCAAAACTAATTAGATGCGTATTGCAATTTGCATGTCGCATTCGCAAATTAAGATTCCTTAAAAGTACGCAATTACTTTGATTAGCAACCATTAGTAACGTTCTCAGTAAAATCCTGTGTAAATTGTTTGAATAAAAAATTGTATCGTATGCATTTTGAGGGTAATGAATGCATGCAACTCGAATGCTCAGGAAATAAAGAAAAATGTTTGAAAGAGTTAATTAAACCTTTATATCTTCCCGAATATTTGTTCTATGTTTACGAAAATGGATGTAAATATTAAGGACATCAAACATAACCATTGATGAAAGTTTAATCTCGTTATCAGCTTCCTGTGAAACGGGTTGAGTCGAAATCCCCATTCGTCCTCATCACTTTCTGGTCGCCCCCATAATTGCCCTCGTGACCGAATCTTCACTGTAGAATGTGAATTCCGACGATAGTATGCACCACGATTCTCAGCAACTGATTGTGAATCATAGTATCCAGATTAACTCCAATTTTTTATCATCTTACAAATTGTGCATTACTTTTGGACACCAGTGTAATTTTGCAACCACTCGGTCAATGAGATATCCAAAATGCAAACTCGGTTCTCTTCATCATATTACGAAGGTAAACACAAAACTGGCCGAATTTTGTAAGTATATGAGAGAGTCCAGAAATAATTTAATTACCTCAAAGTTTTACATATGTTAAATATTAACTGATAAAATTGCACATACATGTATGTAAAACTCCAAGCGAAATGTTATCGGCAGTCTTATGTTTTCTTATCTCTAGCGATAAGCTAATTCTTAACTTTGTTACTTTACTTCTTCTGTTTATCTTTTTTGACCTCTTTTGTGTTAAAAAAACATACAAGATTTCTCTAACATATTGTCGAGTATTCTGTAAGTTTCGTATAATTTTGTTGAGTATGCTTCTTGTTGTAAGCAAAAAATATGAAGTAAAATTTGGGATTTTAGGAACTTTATAATTTCCCGAATATTTGGAATATTTTTACGAAAAATGCATGTAAATATTACACACATCAAAAACAAATCCTTGATGAAAACTGCAAATAATTATCCAACCAAACCATTATCTAATCAAAAATTCATGCCCGAATTTATTCAGGAATTTAATAAAACAGGATTTAAAACTGCTTAGAAAAGGTTAAATATGTCCAAATAAATATAATTTCTTATCCATTATCTATTATTATTATTATTATTATGGTGAGGAGAACCTGCTGTATAAGTAATATCTATAAGTAAGCAGAGTCTCGCTTCCCGGTGGTATTTAGCACCGCTGGGGGTTGAATTACCCTCCTCCGACGAGGGGTTGTCGTATGAGACTCTCGTAATAAGGCTATTGTGCGAGGGTCACATTAATTGTCGCGGTGGCTGGGTCATTCAAGTTATCCGCATGCCTAGGCTGGTCGGAGTAATTCGTTCGTTTATGGTTATCCTTATCTAGAGTTTTGCGAGTTATTTTTGCAGTTTCGTACAATTATTCGTACTTTTCAGAATTGCATTCATTCTTGATATAGAAATCTGAAGAAATGTAGAATTCTGATTAAAAAATGAATCTGTCAAAATATTTGTTTGAGAATAAATATCACAGCATTAAATAAAAATGTTCAAAGATGACCAAATGCTTTTGAACGTGACTTTTCACGAGAGCGTGATCTGAGATGTTCACGATAACTGACCATTCAGAATCACCTCGAACTTCAGTACAAATTTATCTATGGCTGTCAAGTTTTTCTTATTCCTAACTGTTGTTTTGTCTGTAATAAAAATACAATAAATTTAAAATAAGTTTTGAAACAGTCAGAAAGAAAAATGTGTGTGTGTGCTTTCTTCTTGGTTTTCCAGAATAGTTTCAGAGGGATGTCACTTTTATAGTATTAAGCTTTATAATAACGAATACTACTAATAATTACTCCTAACTACGAAAAATAAAGGTTAAACGATACTTTTTACGAGATTTTGTTATAACCCTTTGCATTACCCAAGGTTTATTATAGGTGTTGCGAACATTAAAAAATTGTAGTTAAAAAAACAAATATCTGTTGCGACGTTTTATAAAGAATTCATTTGAATCCAGTGCTTTAATAGATAGCATAGAAATAACCCCTTTCAAGTTAGAATTTTTTGATGAACTACACTTTTCATTTTGTTTCAAACCGACTTTGCACCTCTTTTACGTATTCATTCTAAACTGTAACTTTTGTTATGAACACTCCAAGTGCTTCCTTTTTTACTTGATAGTTTGCGAACTATATACAAAGAGAAAATATTGCAATTGTCAAAAATTCGACTTCGAGAATTTGATGAATCTCTGCGTTTAAGAACTCCTTGATTCCGAAAAAAAAAAACATTTTTGGAATATCTGTCTGTAAACACAGTATCACCCTTGCGGGTGTGGGGTGGCGTCATATCATGTAAACATAGTAACTCATAAACGCGATGTGGAAGACAATGAAATTCGGTATGTGGTCTCTGCACCTAATTTGTAGAATTCAATCAAATTTTGTACCAAATCCGTTAAAAGGAAGTTTGCTCGTCTGTCCGTCCTTGTACATGTGAACACAATAACTAAAGCCGCAAACAGCAAATGAATCTTAGTATATGGTTTTATCATCAGATTGTCGATGCGTATCAAATTTTAGGTCAAATTTAACAAGGAGTCGACTTCTGACGGCCTGTATATTCGCGTGTATGTGAATGCGATTACTCAAAAATGCAAAGACTTAGATAAATGAAATTTAATTTGTCGTCTTGTGATCAAAAGTGTAAATCTGTATCAAATTTTCGACTCAGTCGATCTCAGAAGAAAAATTCCCAAATTTCATACTCGGTTTCATTCATTATACTACGAAGCACAAAACGCTCCATATTATATGTTAGTACACGCGGAAATCGGAGGGCGAGAGGGGAGAACATCAGTTACCACGTGACTGTTGCGTTATCCCGGCCGTGACTCACTCGAGGGCTTTGGCGTTTCTTCTGTGATACGTCCCGGGGATGCAGACTCTTACAACGAGAAATGAACAGAACGCACCATATTTTGTTAGTATACGAGAGGGGCGCGAGGAGAATAATCCTGATAGTTCCTATTTTAGCATGGCAGTCTGTTATAGAATACCACTGGCACAGTACAGTAAGCACTGGCTCTCGAAGGAGGAAAAAAACACAAGGACTACAACCATATTGGAGATTCTAAACATATGGCAATGTATCACTAATGGTACATTACATTATTTATGGAGGTACAATTTTTACGCAATAAATTTTTAATGAATGTTTAAAATGAGTGTTAAATGTTGCCCCAATTAACATTTTGTTTTAATCTTTAATAATGATGAAATCTGGTCTAAACTGCTGCTATTTATTAACATTTATGCATGCATGTTTAGCAAAAGTGTTGAATTTTAAATTTCACGCATTTCGAAGCCAATTTCATCATTTTCTTATTGACTCCTTATTACTAATAAACGATAATCAGGTTTCACGAATTATTTGCACCACAGTTAATCAGAATACCATACTATGTTTCTTACATTATTGTATAGACATCTCATTTATTATGGGAACGAAGCATTTGTAACTCTTGTTTTAAACTCCTAAACTCATTAAAAACTTTTAATTTTCCAAACGTCACCGACATCGTACGTTAATATATAGGTAAGAATTTTGCAAACAAAACTTCAACTAATCCATCTGTTTCCGAATTTTACAATTCAATTTTGCATTGATATATTTTAATGACTCCAAAATTTCGTATAAAATATTCGTGAAGCAGAAAGACTAATTAATATCTATAATTATGATGAAAAAGCTACAACCTTTAATTACATTTTCACTTATAGAAAACTAGAAATTTTTTATGATTCTTTTTACCTTCAAAAATTTGAAGAATTTCTATAATTTTTGGAATTCATTTAAGAAAATGGAATTGATTTTGTTATTTCATATATATTGTTTTTCTAATTACGATTGTTTTCATCTAGTTAAAAACATTTTATTTCGAGATAAAAATAAATGAAGACCACTCACTATATTTGAAAAGAGAAAAATTATGCTCTTGTGATCATTTAATGATTTTCATATTACGTTTTTTGGATTTTCAATTTGTTTTCTAATTATCTAATTTATTCTTTCGGTTTCTCTTTTCTAATTTATATTAATTAATATTAGTATGAATATATTATTATAATATATTTACATTTAATATATTATATTAATATATTTATATTAAATATGCATTGTTATTACTATTTCACGTTATGTCATATTGTTTAACCTAATAACTTCTCTCTTTATGCTGTTTTGATAATCTACTATACTTTTCCCGTTATATTATTTAATCTAGGACGATTCACTACCTTAGGTCTATTATACTGATTTTTGATCTATTTTATGCATGGTGACTCCAATAATGCGTACACACACTTTGAATAACAATTCACTATTTAATTTTTAAAGTAATGTTATCTTATTTTGTTATGCAATGAATATCCATCCATATGCACACACATTCGTGCTCTCTCTCTCGCACACACTTACACACTCAAGCAGAAGGACGATATTGTGTAAACTCAGTTAAAAACAGAACAAATTTAAAATACAGATTTTATGAATCAATTCTCAAAATAAATTAGCTGTGAAAAGAGAAAACTACTTGGTCAATGCAGTGAATTCATGTGACGTCATTGTCAGATGACCAAGGTAACAACGCATGTGCTACCTATATACCTATCTATAGTTGCACATCGACATAAGTTTTAATTTGACGTCACGTGCTTTTTCGTACTACAAGCAATGGAGCAATGGATTTACAAGCAAGACGAGCTGGCTATAGTGTGTGGTGTTAATAGATCAGTGATAGATTCTTAATCGCAAAAATAAAAATAAAGAAATTTAATTTGGGGGTTTCTTTCTTGTTGATTTATGTTAATTTTTTTAATAATACGATATTAAAATTATGTTTGTGTTATCAAAATCTGAAATATCTACTCATTTCAGAAAGCATATGGAATAAGAAAAGCGATTTCATCTCACAATATGGTGCGGAATATACCAGTTTGACAAATTTGAATCATATGGTGCGGAATTTACCAGTATGATTTTCAAGCAGAATCTTTGATAGAATTAAGTAACAACTACCTATTACCTTCTTAACAGGAAATAATTTAGAATTATCACACTTATTTTTAAGATACTACGAAAATATAAAATTAACAATTATAAGGAAAACGGAAAATAAATTTTGCCTTTTGTTGGATAAGTAGTGAATGAAATAAAGGAGGGAAATTATATAAAGAGCAAAATAAAAAAAATGTCAATTTTTTTTCACATAATACTTTTTTATTCAAATAAACCGAATGATAATTTATAAAATAAGCAATAAAATCTTGAGAAGTTTGATGGAGACCAAATTTATTTCATTCGCAATTAAAAATAAGTTTTCACGTCTTAAATTCCTTTTATAGTCAGAATATTAAAAAGATGGATATATTTTAAACGCAATAAAATTGGTACTAATCATTCATTTTTAGAGCTGCTTTTTAATTTCTTCTTTTCTTAGAGAGAGTGAGAGAGAGAAACTTAACTAGAGACATCATTATCTATTTTTTAAGTTACACAACTAAAAAAAAAGTCAGTTTCCTTATATTTAACTGAAACATTTGTAATTGGAAAATGTTACATTATAAAGTAAAAAAAAAAATGTATGTGTCGATTGTATTTTTAACTGTCCAAGATGGAGCTTATAATAGGTCAACATTTTAAAACAAACATTTTTTAACAAACGTTTTTCTTATTTTTTTTATAAACAAGATATTTTCAACTTGTGAAACATCTCTTCATAGGAATAGCAAAAAATGAATAGAAGAGAATAGTAAAAATAGCATGTCAAACATAATTGCGAAGGTCCTCTAAAGATGCAGTTAAAGTTGTACTGCATGCCACAGACTACACGCTCCTGTCATCAGTATCTTACGCTTTACAGTAACGCTGTTTCTACATGTTTATATTGTGTGCAAATTTTTTTGAATAGAAAAACTGCGTTATTATTCAGCATTTAGCTGTTATAATTCCAAAGAAAAGGACTATTGTCGTACCTTTTTCAAGTTTTCTCGTTCTGAGTTATTAAAAGCAAGTACTGAGAAAAATTTAAAGGAAAGTTCTTAAGCCTACATCAAACGGCGTTTCTTAAGGCATAAAGTTTTTCCCAACGCACTGTTGTACATTTTATGAATTAACGTACAAAAAATAAAAATGAACGAACAAATAATTAAAATAAAATTGACTTATTGTAAATTTTTATTGCAAATTCAAAAGCGAAAATGCAGTTTAGATTGAATTCATTCTAATAACGCTTACGAAAACGAATGATTTTGATGCAAATAGAAAACAGTAGTAAATAAATTAGACAAAATTTAAGAACTAATGAAAACAAAAACGTTCTTAATTAACCTTTTAATGTAAGAATTAGAATTATATTACCAAAAAATATATAAAGCAAAAAGAGAACAATTATTTCAGCTAGCAAAATAATTCTTCATGTTAGGAATAGTAATTGCACAATGAGCACTGGACTCCCATTTTGAATTGGCATGAGTCACTTTACATTTATATCGTGAGGATGCATTAACTTTATCCGTAACAACTAACTATTCATTCCAAATTAAGAATTGACGCATTTTATTAATACAAAAATAAAACTCCACCATATAAATAAAAAAGTACACATAAGTAACTCAAAGGTATTCTTTGTTTATGATAATTTTTTGAAATTCCAAAATTGAAGAAAAATCACTTAAACGGGGGCCCAAATAATAGAACCCCAAATACTAAAAGATTGAGAATCATTGATATAAAAACTGCACAATTTTGCCTTTTATTTAATTTTTAAAAAGAAAAAACGAATCAAAGATAATATCACGGACCTCTAGTAATAGATACGAGTCAAAAAACAAAATTAACATCTACCCTTCCGACGCAGAACCCACATGCAGCGAGATAGTTTTGCGTGAAAACCAACTTTACATCCGACTTGGCGACAACTAAACACTGAATGACAATGCAACGGCGAGTAGGCGTCGGATCTGGTAACCCGAAGTTGATAAAACTTTTTCAACTCGGACGCATGCGCCGCTGAACTTGGATAAAGTACGCCACATGACCTCGACTTGCACAGCACGGAGTTTCTCTTAACTTTTCTCTCTACGTTGGACACCTTGGAGAATTCATTCTCTTTTTCTGATGCAGATTTCCAACCTAATTTTGTCTGGTAAATTAATTGTTTGGCCAGAAAAGCAAGAGGCCTGTTGTAAGTTGCGTGGTCGTCGCTGCTTTTATCTGTTTGTCTCAATCGATTATGGAGAATTTTTCTGTGTTTGCGATAACGCTTCGCCCGAAGTGTCATGGCGCCCGCCTCTCCAACTGAGAAGTAGCTGACTTCAGGAAATACGCGTGTTTGTTGTACAGTGGAGAAGGAACGGGCCGACATTTTATGGTTGAATTGCAGTTTATTGCTATCTCTTGTTGTGATCGGATCGAAAAGTTGAGAAAAGCTTCCTGAAACCGCGTTTGTTTATCAAAAAAATTAGCGAGAGAACGATGCGTTGTAAAATAAATTTAACAGATGGCTTGATCTAAAATGCTTTGACATGTAAAATTGGTGTTAGGAAAAATAATATTTATAACGTATTCGTGATTTATTTATAAACATTAGCACCCATTAAAATTACAGTGAAATTATCTCGAAGTATTTTTGAGAAGCAATGTTGTTTATTGATGTTATTTCTCGCGGAAAACATATTGCTAGAAATAGTTTAATAGTTATCAATAGAAGTAAAATTTAAAGAAAGATTATTGAAGGTTAAAAGATGAAGATCATTTCGTAAATTTTTGGATAGTTTTCAAATATAAAGGTATTTATATCTCGGATATCGTTGAAATGACTACATAAATTACTCTTTGAATATTATCGGAATATTATTAAAGAATAAAAAGGGACTCCAAAATTGTTCTCCACGACAAAAATTGAGTTCATTAGTATTCATCGCATTTTTCTAAAAATGCTATTTAAATTAATGATTTGTTTATTTTATTTAATTTTCGTTGTTCACTTTCGTCTGAACGTGATACTTATTGAAATTCACTTTCTTCGCTTCAAGAATGATTATATAGCATTTTAACTCGAACATGTACTATGCTTTAGGCCTAATAAAAAGTTTTCTAGTTTGATATTACATAATTAACTTTTAATTGTTATTTTACCGTTCTTAAAATAATTAATATAAATTCATAAATAAACTTGTAGTAATAAAACGTTTGCGATCAGCTTTATAATTAAAATGAGAAAGCATATTTAAACATTTGTCCTTTTAAAATTAACGAATTAGCTTAAAAGTAATGAACATTTTTTGAAAAATTTAGAAAAAAACGGAGGGGTAATGATAATAAGTATTTAAGGTAACACTGGGAAAGGATGTTTACTACGATAAAAGGGTATCAAAAAGTAAATGCGTACAGATTAAGTTTTAACAGATGATTTTAAAAACCCGTACTATATGTTAAATTAATGCAAAATTCAAATTCAAGAGATAATTAAATCTGAATTCAGTCATATACAACAATTTTTTGTCTTAATAATTTCATTTAGACACTTATGTTCTTGCCCTATTTAATTATAAGTTCATTAAATTCCAGAATTGTTCTAGAAAGTTTCTTTTCTTTAATTGTTAACTTTTTATTAAACAAACTACATTGTCAGTGTATAATGAGGAATGTAATATATTTCAACTAGAAGTTCAATAAAGTTTTTGAATACTGTACTATTTTAATAAATTTTTAAACAAATATAATTTATGAGAATTTGAGAAATTCCGGAAATGCGCTTCAACATTTATAGTTTAATTTGGAAAAATACAAATTTCTATAATTTATATTTTTCCAAATTAATTTTTTATAATCTTTTATTAATTTTCTTACTAATGAACGCAAAGTAGGACAATAATATTAATAAATAACCTAATTCGCATAATAATTTCTACAGAAAACTAAAATTTCGAACACCTCGAAATCTAGGAAAACAATGGAGCAAGGTTCGAATTCTGTTTTGTTTGGAATTAGTAAGTGCCCTATGAATTACATAAAGCAAGTAAAGTCGAGTATAGTGCAGTGACTTGATCGATTCTTGACACATTTCTTCTCATTACAGAATATTTTAAATCTCTACTTAGATACTATGTTTGCAAATTGTTTGGTCGAAATACTTTTTAAACGAAGTGAATTGTTATTTATGAGAAACGCTATAATAGTATAATAGAATTCAACTACTTTCCAATAATAAGACAGAAACTAGCTCGCGGAATGCGCAGCTAGGGATTTAATGTAGAGTCCAAATAGATCTGAACTGCTCTAATGTTAGGCCTAATTCACTAGCCGAGATAATGTTCTTCATATTTTGTCACAAATAACAGTAAGCGGCGAATAATTATCCTAAAAACATCTAAAATCTTCGAATTTCAAAGCAATGAGATTATTTTCTTTTGTATCGAAATTCTTCCAGCAGTAAAGAAAGATCCACTACGCGATTAAAAAAACATTTATAAAGTGGATGTTTTTATTACGCTATTACATAATTATGGAATTTTTTCCCTAAAGGTAGTAGAATAAAAACGAGTTTTCCTAAGTCTATTGGCCATTGATAATATGATTTTAAATCAGTCATTTAGTTTATTGTTATAGAAAAAGCTAGAAAATTATGATAGGGATTCATTTCGAGGAATCTGAACTTTAAAATACTGTTAGGTTAATTATTAATTTAATGAAGATTTATGTAATTTAGTTTGACACGTCTTTGCCTACAAATGGGAACAAATTATTTTAATCCAACAATTTTTAACTTATCATTATTTCGTGTTTATACCAAAGGAGACTTCCTTTTTGGCAGTTCAGGCGACCTCAAGTCGGCTTTTCCCACGGACATGACGACCATTCATTGTTTAGCGCTCTTATCAATAGTTATCAGTAACTTCGACGCATGGCTTGCGACGCATATCATATCATTTTTTAAATGAAACAGTCATTAATTCAGTCAAAGTTGTATGCATAATATAAATCACAAAACTGGATGCATTTACTGAAATCGCTGAATATTTCTACTGATTCGGTTACACGAATCCGTTTGTAAGTTTTTCAAGTTCATTTGAAGTGAAAATTAAGACAAAGGCACATTTTCTAGTTGTTTAAAATGGCGGATTTCCTTTTGCTTCTTTGTTACCATGTGTCTGATCGTGTTACACTGAAATTCAAGCGCCGTATAAGCGAAAGTTCTTGCTCATTCGATTAGTCGCGTTAAACCCAAACGTGTGCAATTCGAAGACCAGATGAATCAAGTGCTCAATGTATGATACTGAAGTGGCGGAAAACAATTATATGCATGCTGAATTGTCACTTTGATTAGGTTTCTTTTCTTACGCGTTCACCTTGAGAGCACTTAACTAATTTAGTAATGTATGCTGTTGAGTGATAGTTACTAATTTTACTCGTTTTCAGGGTTATATATTTTTATATTTTCATCTAGTAATAAAATAAATGCAGCTCATGAACTATGTTTAAAGCTCCATGACGTTAATGAAGAAAGCACAGTAATAATTTTATACGTCTGGGGGTAAATCTATTAAATTAAAATAAATAATGCAATCAAATTAAGAAAATAATAAATTAATAATATTATTTCAAAACTTGTTCTGAGACAGCTTGATAAAATATATTCTTTTGAAACGAAGCAGTGTGCTCACAAAGCAAAGAAGCAAACAAACAAAATGTGAGAATCATACTAGTATAAGGTAAATTTGAATTGTGTCATGATTTCTTTACTTGTGTTTCGATATTCAAGTTGATTTGCAATTAAATCTGTTCATTTCTTAAATACATTCAGATCTTAATTTGTGAGTAATTATGAAACGCATTATACAGCCGACTGTCTCTGCATTTGTAAATACATAGTAACACCACTTTTATGCCCATGTTCAAGTAGCACATGGAAAAAAAAATACAAATAACTTATATATGAATTTAACAGACAGAGCTCTCGGCTGAGGAAACGGGTTATTTATTTTGAAGTCTGCTTTCACTGATCTTGAGGGCCGCGTTAACTCCTGGCTACTGGATTTCCAAAGGGCCTGATCAACAAATCGCATTCTTTTCCCAAGCTTAATGGGACCTGATGACAGAGTTTCCGCTTCGGGACAGGAGAACCACTGATTAAATACCTGATTAGATCGAAGATCCTCCGTGTACGCGTGTCTAGTGCACGCTAAATTAGTTGGGATCAACCCCCCCACCCCCCCACTGGTTTATCGTGAAAGTTTGGAGAGGGGAATGCTGGATAAGGCATCTGACCACTGTTCAAGATTACAAGATTTGTCCCAAAATAGGTTTGGTGTAACTTCAAAATAGAGCGTTAGTCTACAAATTGAGTTCACTGATTTTGCTTTTAATTGGCTTAAGTTGTCTTTTAACTACTTAGTTTAGAACACTAAGCCTTTACACACTTAGAAAGTACAGTCGATTTTCCTAAACGAATAATAAAAAAATTATAGAAGAATTTTAATTCATTCAGCTGCGTTTTGCCGTCTAAAGATGTTTCCAAGTTGGAAGTCTCATGCCTAAAACGAATGCAAATCATTTCAGGAATTTCACGACCATTTCTCATAAAAAAGATTATAGTTTATATATTTGTTTGCGGAATTGCAATCCTTTTTTGGTTTATTTTGCATTTCAACTTTATTGCTATGGCAGCACCATTAAAAGTCGGCACAAACTTGAACTGATGGAAAGTTTGATCTCCCTTTTCAATTTTATCTAATACATTCGTAGATCTATTTACAAAATATATTGTTCTCTGGAATGGAGAAATATAAAACTTTTGTGATGGATTTCAAAAAGTTATTTCGTATTTAATGATATATTTAATTTTTATTCATTTGAGTCATCTAAATGATAAACAAAACTGAGGAAGGGGGATCGAAAGTCAAGGCTCTCATTTGCATTCAGAAGATCCAGTATCTGAATTTTTATGAGGGTTCTAAATTATTTATATTAAAAAAATAATCTTACCTTCGATAAGTTATTTTTTGAAATTAATTATTATTGCATTTTTAAATTAATGATTTATTCATTTTTCAATAAACTATTGCAAGTTGACAGGTAAAGGTTGTCAACTTATAGAATTGATATTGAGGTGAAATATTAAATTGATATGCATTCCGTATTAATAGTTTAATAGCCAGGAAAACCAATATTCTAGGCGAACAAGTTGGTCACCAAAGGTAGCTATTCCATAAATGAAATAATATTCATTAACATTGTTTTTATATAACATAATTCTGTTTTCAGTCTCTCACAGCGTTTTAATATTAAAAAGAAAGAGCAACGCTGGGTATCAAATAAATAAATATAGATAATGCGATTTAATAGCTTTTTGCGACCATTACCGACAAATCTCTGGAATCAATTTTCTACAATGTTGAAATTCATTTTGACCGCCCTGTGTTTGTTCGTGGAATGTTATATGTAGCATTTTTGAGAGTCAAAAAGAAACACAACTTAAGAGTCAAAATATACCCCGATTCACTTTAAGGGATACACGGAAATGGAAGCTGGCACGCCGAAAATGTTGTTTATCCTGAAGTTCTTGCTAATTAAAACAATCTGTTATTAAAATATTTGCAACCGTTTTTTTAAAAATTATGTTTTATGTTTTATTGTGACAATCTAGTAATGCGAAAATATCAACAAAAATGTTGAGCATTTTATTAAAAGACAACTATGTCGCCTTTTTATATGCCATTCCTTATAGAATCCTTTAAATTTATTTCGACACCGTTACAACAATAAAAATAACCCACTTCGTGCCTAGCGTTTTTTTTAATAATTTAAATACAGATTGCGTGTTAGATTGAAATGTGACATTCTAAGAATTAAGCAGTGAATCTGTAGAATTTCACCATTTAATTTCAAGATATTTACTAATAGCAATGCTAAACAACTGCCCTAAGAATTAAAACAGTATTTTAAATCAAATTTTTGCATTCAAATTTACTAAAAGAAAGGGATAAAATTTCTTTCAACATTCCTTTCAGCTATCTACATTATGCTTTATAAGATCAAATACTACAAAAGTAATCAAAGAGTGAGATTTAATACATACATGCAGATACTTTTTTGGCGTTTGTTTTGATAGGTTTTATATACCATAGAACATGGGCTAAACAAAATTAATGATATTTATTGCTTTAAACGGATTTCCAAATATTTTTATCCTTGGAATGCCTTTATAATAGATGTGTTCAGTTGAATAAAATTATGATATATTTTTTGCACATGCAAAATTTATCATATGTATAATTTATTACATATGCAAATATTCATTTGCTAAATAAAGATTGTTTTAAAACGAGAAAAAGATGGCATGCTTTTCCATTAAAAAAAACGCGTTGCCACTTTCTGAAGTTTCCAAATTTTGTAATTTAAGTATAATTAATTAGAACAATTTTGTTAACATAACGATTTTTCAAAATTTACTTCCTTTTGTTACAAGAAGTTTAATCACTATTAAAAGACTGAAATATTTTAAGAAATAAATATTTGTTAAACAAAATACAATTTGTAATGGATCACTGGTTAAAAACATTGCGCAAAAAAGAGATACAACTTTCAACAGTTCACTCATGCGAACACCTTTAAAAGACGGTATGGCGATACAGTTGAAAACAAATGAACAATTAATATTTTTTTAATAATTCATACAGAAAAAACCTTGTTTGAGATTAAAGTTTCATTTTGAAATGGTTTAGTGTGAAATAAAATATAAATAAAGTGGAAGCAAAAAGGGTGAAAGCATTCATTCAATAAAAAATATCATCTGACACATAAAATGCTGCTTTTTAAAGGCATGCATCGTCTTTTTCAAGTCAGAAATAAACCGAAGTGTTGCTTTGGATCTCATTTATAAACTGTGGCCAAAAACATTTTTATATATGCCATACAACCAAACATTCCCGACTGGCATCAATAAATATTCTGTGAAAATACCCAGTTACCTTTTATACTGCCACCACCATCTCTGATTTTTTTTTAAAATTCTATTAAATGATTTGGTTACGAAAGTATTTTTTCTCTAATTTCGACAATATTTTAAAAAATTCATTTCATTCAATTTTTATTATAGCTACAGTGCCATAAATAAACAAATTTACTATTTTCATGCGTGCAGTGGATGAGTGCCACTGTATTGGGGATAAAAGTAATAGTTAACTACTTAACTGTTTTTCCCGTGCGGCCGTACGTGCATTGAATTATCGTATTTTTTAACTAATAAACTAAAAATAAGTCATTTATAAACTTTTGTAATTAGAAACAATAATTACATACTATTCACAAACATCTCGAATGCTCCATGGTAACTCAATTGAATCAAAATGAGGACCCACCTTCCCAAAGAGAAGATGTCGTCTAATTATATAATACAGAAACCAAAGAGTTAAGTGGTTAAAAATGCAGATCCTTTTGTCCCTCGAGGTTAGTGGCAATCCCAAGTTAAATAAATAAAACAATTAAAGAATACATAGCATTCTCATTACACGTGAATAACAACACGCATTTTAAAAGAAATCTGTATTATATCCTTGTTAGCTTCTAGGAGGGCGCCATTTTTTTTGTCTTGACCGAATCAGATCGGCAATAGTTCTAGATCATCTTTTGATGGCAATTTTTCTTCCTTTTTTTTATTACGGATTGAAAAGAACTTTGGAATGAATAGGGGATAATAGCATTTGTAGCTGAAAATCTCAAAACCCCCCTTTTCAAATCAAATGTACTTGTTATTTCTTAGCAAAGTATTTATGCGGTAAGTTAAAAGAAGAGCACCTTTCTAGGATTCGATTCAAAAATTGATGCAAATGTACAATTTTGATGTAAGGAGCACGTTCCAAATTTCATTCATCTGGCCCGTTACGTTTTTGACTTATCGTCACACAAACAATTAAATAGGTCTAAAATACCAAAATTATTCAAAATATCGAGGTCGAATTTTTTTTTACATTACAATACTTTCTCTGCGTATGCTTCGTATATGGATCAGTAAAAAATGAATGCATTTTTGACAAGTACTTCTTATCTAAATGGAGAAAACCTTTTTGGAAAACGCTTTTTTATTTCCAAAGTTATTGTGAATAACAATTGAAACTAGTATGAAATGTAAAACCTAATAGTAATGACCTGGGGAAAAATAAAAATCTCTAGTTCCCCAAATCATATACAAATTTAATTTAATTGTTCCAATTAACTATGTTTTATTCGCTTGAAAAATACCAATTTATTGAATGATGGTGTAAGCTTACCCATCCGATTAACATAAAAGAGCACTGCTTAAAATAATTAAAAAGAGTTTGAGCACAATTATAATTCCACTGCAGCTGAGCGAGGCCTCAATACTCTGGTTATACTCAGTGAGAAACAAAAGCCCTTTTTGTAACTGATGACGGAGAAGATTCCGGAAAATACGCCGCTTTCTTCGGCAGAGTGTAAAGTAAAACTGTTTTGTATTCAAATCATCGCAGCTCGTAAGGAAATTAGAACATTGAAAACGTTAATCAACAAGTGCAAGTCTTAGAAATCCAAACTACTGAATAGATCTTCTTTAAATTTTGCTCACAAATACTATAAAATTTGAGGAAGGTTTTAGCGAAGGTTTGGTGACAATTTATTGGATAGTCAGTTTTTGTTTATTAAAAACTATGTTTCCATGTCTACAAAAGACTATCTTATCATTAGTGTTGCAATTCCTAATGAGTGAAAATATTATACGTATTTTAATTCATTTTATTTATCTACCTCCGAGTTTCAACTTGCAATCTTCAATTACATTTTGTGTCATTCTTGGAAAATTATTAATAACTTATGCAAAAAAATTAGCTTTCGGCGGCTTTTAAAAATCGTATGGTACAGTCTGCAATCTTTCGGACGTTACAAGAATTAAAAATTGTTTGGTGCATCTAATGTTCTCATTGTAATTAAAAATAAAGTTGCAGATGATATAAGAGGATTTTGTCATATTATAATATATTATATAAAGGAATTTTTTACATTAAAATATTATATGTACTTTTTTTTTTACAAAAATACATTGATTTACGTGCGCGTTGACATTCCGTTGAGTCCTAATGCTAAATGTGTTTTTATTTTCTCAATTGATATTTATAACACACAATATGACACGCATATTTTTATGTGGTAACCGTAAGCTTTGTCGTGATTTCGCTCACAAATGCTGAAACACAACGAAATTTTTGCGGCAATTCATTGTTTAATTTTTTATTAATAAGAAACTGTGTTTCTTTAGAAAAAGCATTAAGAGAATAACTAGATGGCCAGATACCACTTTTAATTTTAGCCAAAAGTTTTTTCAACAGGTTAACCCAAACATGTTCCAATATTAGGCATGAAAATATTTTCTTACAGTGCAAAGTCGGTAGTATTTCATAAGCGAAACCGAATTCTTCCTTATTCTTTTTTTTATTAAAAAAGGTATTTAATACAAAACAATTAACATTTTTGGAAAGGATTTTGTTTTCCTTCTTTTACTAACAAAGTATTAAAATTGTTTTGATTTGCGTAGAAGTCTTTCACATGTTGAAGAAAATTTAACTATGGAAAGTTAAATTCCAGAAATTGATATATTAAAAAATCGTGAAATGCATATTTGTTAGGTAATTTTAAATAAAGTGACGTCCCGAATTAGTAGAAAGTCCCGTTTTGTTGTCTCTTTTTCCAAATTTGAATAAAATGTCACGTATTTTCTCTCTCTCTTTTTTACTTATCAGTTAACAGTTCTTATAAAAAACTACGCTTTAGAAACAAGATTTAACGTCGAAAAAAATAATTTCGGAGAGATTTTTCTTTCTAGCTTTAATTATACATCGAATAGATCACTAACATAACAAAGATGAACGGAATCGGCTTCAGCTCTAAGTTTTTGTTATTGTTACTTCTAAGTCCCTTTTTGAAACAACAAGAGGGCTATTTTTGGAACGAACCTCGCAACTTTGCACCGTGCTCAGCAAACCAGGACGACATCTGATCACACTTCTACACCACACTAGCGGGAGGAAGTTTTCCCTTCAACAAATTTAACATGCACCAGACCCATATATATTTCAGATCTTTCTTGGAATCGGGTCTCGAATGCACGGCCCTCCCAGTTCGAAGCCGAGCCTCTGCCACGAGGACACCGTGGCGTGGACGAATCGGCTTGAAGGAAATATAATAATAGTAATAGCAAAATATAATATATATGTTTCTTCATCACTTTCTTTTTATTTAAAACTCCTCTATTCAGATGTCTCATTCCTTCTGAATTTTTCATCTTTATTTTATTTATTTGTAGACTTCTGTCCAATACCCCCTCCATTCCCCTCCCCCTGCTAGTTCTTGAGTACCCCGAATTGAATATGAAAAATTCTGGCCATCTTCTGTAAAAGCAATCTATTTAATATATTAGTTGAAGGAAACTTTATGATTCTATTCATTTCAGTTTCAAATATTCTTTTGAAAAAAAATGTTAAAATATTATTTTTTATACTCCCAAAAGACAAAGCTGAAAATAATATGAATATAACTCTCCATACAATGCTTACGAACAAAACTTAAAAATAATTTAATAAGCAATAAAATTGCAATGTTTTTCAACTTTATAGAATAATAGTATTGTTATTGTTTTATGATTCAGAGATGCTTCCATTCTAACTAAAGTTTCAGATTCAATTTCTTTAGTTTTATTTACAGTTTAATCTCTGTTATGTATCCATTGCATAAGGTAAACTTTTCTATTTCATCACTAGAATTCTTTTTTATTTGTTGATAGTCATCAGTCTTTAGTTATCATCATTTTTTCAAGACAGATACAACATAACAGTGAATTCTGAAATTAATAATAGTTATGCATTTAATTTTGATTATCCTTTACATTATTCTATCGAATGATGTATGTGTCTTGAAACTAATTCTTGTTTTTCGGATATGTCAATGTTTACTGAACGCAAATGTAATCAACAACATAACTTATTAGTGGGTTTTGTGATAATGCAGTTGCTTTCCATCAAGTAAAGTAATAACTGTCTGTTTCCTGTTTTTAAAATGCTTGTGAGAATTCCTTTGGACTGACACAATAAAGATTTAGAGCTTATCTAGTGTTGAATACATTTTTTCTAAATGTGAAAGTTAAACTTCGTAAGTAAAAAAATGAAAGAATGGAAGATAATAACCTATAATTGTGATTCAATATTTCGCATTATTAGACATAATAGAATGAAAATAAATCTTTACAAAAAATAGCCAAGGTATTTGTGCCCTCATGTAATACACATAGAATATATTTGTTTTACTTATTCTTCAAATTATATTCACTCGGAAGTCTTAATATTTCCAAATCTGTATTTGTCTTACTACTTCTATGACTAATAGAAACGGAAATAAAAAGATTCTTATGCGACATAACAACAAAAAAAGAAACCGGAAATACCATTTAAACAGGCAGAAGCAGGACGCCATAATTTTCCAGAACTCATAAATTAGTTTCAATTTCCCCTAAAACCTGCATTTAATTACACTTCCGAATGTAGTTTGACATATTTCAGCAACTTAATAGTACCATAGCTATCTGTATATTTCTCCTCATAAAACTATCTGGACCTTCGCAGAAAGCCTGGTCAATCCGAATTAGTTTAAATTTCTCACCTGTGAAAAGCAGGAAGTCTCTCAACAAAAGCATGAGTCTATGTAGATTAAGCAATTTTTTCCCCATCTTAATCCTTCAAAACTATTAGTTGCGTCTTGCGTAATGGAGTCAATTCATGCTCACTTGACACATATTGAATGCGTGGTGTCAATTTAATTTTAGAATCCATTTTGTATCTTGCAAGAAGAAAAAAGACGCGACTCTTTCACTGCATAAGACTACATTAAGTTAGATATCATGCTCAGTTACGTTTGAAATGTGACTCTTACGTCACATGACTTGACTCTATTATGATGAGAGCGTTTTGTAGAAATCAAGCGGAACTCCAAAAGCACAACATTCATTGGTCGTTGCATTCTTTATAGTAATAATATTATAATGATACTTCTTACGGAAGTAGTGTTTTATGAATCGGGTAATTTAAGATCTTATTGGATGAAGGAGAATTATACCTTAGATAATGATGATATCATCAGTTGGAAAAAAATTATCAATTACAAGGGTAACCAACCGTCCTCCATTAGAGAGGACAGTCCTTTTGCAAGTTCTGTCCTCCCCCCAAAAGTGTTCTGCTGCATTTTTCTACTATGCATTTATCATATTATAGTGTATTCTCTATTTTTTGCAATTAATAAAATAGTTCTTCAATTCATTTATGTTCTTCTTTTCATTGCAAACAAGTTGGCCACCTTAAAAGTAGGGAATTCTGAATATCAATAAGTGTTTATCTTTTCAGTAAATTATAAATCAAAACTTTATAGAATTTTTTTAAGATTTGTATTTTTGTGAAATTTTTTCTTATTTGAAAACGTAATTTTTCAAAATTTTATGAGCCTCTTCACAAGATTTGCGAAGTTACACTGGTGCATCAAATTATCATATTTATAAACTAATAAAATAAAATTTGAGTCGTTCACTGACGTTTTTACTCTAGGCAATAAATACTTAGAATCTATATTAATATTTTATTAAAATATTTAATTTGATGATATCTAAATCCAAGCACATGTTATTTAGCTGTAACCACATAGTGCTTTCTCTTAAAAATGATTTCATGCACTGCATTTACATTGCTGGAACGTAAATTGCCTATTTCAAGCTCCAAATAGTTCATAGAATTGAAGTTATGATACCAGTTCAATCTAAGCACCCAGTCCAAATTCGACAAGTTTCTCTTATCTTTGAAATTTCGTGTTTGTGTGTTTTCTTAAAAGGCAAAAAGCTAGATATCGATGTAAAATTTATAGTTTGAGGTTTGAAGTTATTTATTTCAATTAACGTCAAACATGTCATATAAAATTTTAACTAAGTGGTACTACAATTAGCTATATTTATATTTTTTTGTAAATATTAATATTTGTTAGACTTTTATTTGCTTTCATGACTGCTCTGAGAATCCTGTATAGAACAAGAGTTTAAAAACATAAATTTGAATCTCCTGTAGAATTTTTAGAATTAAATTTTATCAAATTTTTTCTTAAATTGCCTCATTTTCAACATTCCCGAATTGTGTCATTCATATAAAATTCATTTTTTATATTATTCATTATTTTAAATCATAATCATCAGAAAAAAGCACTGCTTACAGGCTTTAAAAAACATCTAAAACACAAATATCTAACTGCTTTGGAGTGTCAGGATTCAGAATTTCAAAAACATATTTTTTTCTAGCTAAGTATCCTTTGCAACATCAACACTCTCAACAAATTAATTTGAGTTTTTCTCGATAAAACTGCTTAATGCGCTTAATAAATTATGTAGTTGATGCATAAAACATGTTTCTAGAAAAATGAAAATATTTTAATGATTTTATCACAATTATCTAATGAGAACGTAATTTTCGGTGATACTTCTTTAGGTCATTTTGAATAGTCGTGCTTCTTTTTTATTTTTCTCACACCGAATATTACAACAAAAATTTAATTCTAAAACTTGAATTTTTTTAGCAAAAGGTAAATTCATGACCTGTGGAGCTATTATAGCATGTCTGGCCTCTCTCTATATTTGCCATTAAATGTAGTAATATTTTCAGAGTAGCTTTGGAGAAAGGCTTAATACATGATTAATAACGAGGTAATAAAAACATCAGTTGCTTTGAAATTTTTCTAATGTAGAAATAGATTCTTTTGCAAAAATACTTTTAACTAGTACTAAAAGCAGCATCTATCTTTCACAAATCTGATATCTGTCTTCTAAAAGTAGTTCATATCAGTGAATTATGATGCTTCAGTTCCTTAATGCCCATTGTACCCTATAAGAAAATTCGGCGTCAAATATCCCAAAGAAACAAACAATTCATATTAAATGTAATAAATAATATACAGAATGTTATAATACAAACTATAACAGTTATAATACAAAATATAACATCTTTTCATAATAGTGTAACATCCCTAATCTCAGTTTAAATTTAAGGAAAGGAGATTAGTAAACCTGTAAAAACATACTTTCACCTAACACACAGTTACGGAATATTTTTTTGCCTTGAGAAGACAACTCATTTAACAATTTAAAGAAAAATTAGGAAGATTCACTTTAACTAACTCTTATCACGTCTGTTTCCAAAATCTCTTTTATAAAAGTCTAAATAAAATTGGACATGGCTTTTCTTTTTTTATATATATCTGATTACTTTTGTACTACAAATAAGAAAATTATCTTTAAAGACCCGAAGTAGAATAATTTTTATTTGCTCTTTTTTAAAGCGAAAATACGTTGCGATTTTTTTTGAGAAAATGACAGTTTCAAAGAATTTTTGTGTTTTTCAAGTAAGATTTCAAAATCAACCGTTTTTTGCTAAGCGATTATTTGCTAATCAATCCATTGAATCAATTCATTTAAAGTTTTTAATTTTAACTGCACATTTTAACATTTTTAAAGAATTTATTTGCATAAATTCGTCTTTTATTTGATGATAACAAAACACTTATTCCGCATACAATGTTTTCATCTGAAATAAAAGGATTCGCTTTTTCAAGTGTCTCAAGCACCAGCTTGTCTTGATTAAGGAATAATAGTAAAGGGGCCGTTCAAATATTACGTAAGCACCCAAGGGGGGAAGGGGGTTTGCGATTTGCTTATTTTTGCTGACAAGGGGGGAGGGGGCATATGAGTGATGCTTACGTAAGATATTAAAATCACTTTATTTCCGAAAATCTCTTGTAACTTGCACAAATAAAAATTTTTAAAAATTAAATTTGAAAAAAAAGTTAAATTTGGCAAAAGAAAATTAAACTTGATTTTTGTAAGCTTAAACTTGAAATTGTAAGGAAATTAAACATTTATATTTTTCATTTTAAGCCGAGTTAGATTTTTTTATTTGAATTAAATCCTAAAATTTTTTAAATTAGATTATTACTGTTATACGTTTTGTAAAAAAAAAATAATGGGGGGGGGGGCAGTTTCATTACTTTAATTATAAGAAGGGGGGGTTACAGGATTTGCTTATTTTTGCTGACAAGGGGGGGAGGGGGTCAAAAAAGGCCAAAAACATGCTTACGTAATATTTGAACGGCCCCAAATGAGGAAATAAGTGAAATGCCATAATGTATGTAATTCATTACGTGATTACACTTCTGTTGTATATAACATACGGTCAATGTTGATAATCGGTTATTATACATAATATCCGCAGTAATAACCTGTCATTATGCATAATAACCGCATAAAAAATCCGGTTATTATGGATAATAACCGCTTAAAGGTCCGGTTGTTATGGATAATAACCGCTTAAAGGTCCGGCTATTATACATAATAACCAATTTACCACTTTCATCGTAACATATACAGGGTGCTCGGAAAATATCTGGCAAAAATGAAAGGGCAGGGCAGACATACGATAAGCATCCAAAATCACATAGGAACATGGGTGCGCAAACGCCCTCTGGAAGCATCAGATGACATTTGGAATTTGCACATTTTTTCAAATATCTCCTCTAACTTCTACCATATAAAGAATAGGTTTTAACTCACAATTTACATTGAAGATTCGGTCACGAGGGCATTTTGGGGACCGACCAGAAATTGATGAAGTCGAAAAGAGATTTTCGACTTCATCAATTTCCATTTCACAGAAATCTGATAATGGTTTGCAACTTCCGTCACTTATTTTGTGTGTTGTGCGCAATATTTACACGCATTTTCGTAAAAATAGCTGGAAAATTCGGGAATATATAAAGGTTTCTTTAAAAAATCCCAAATTTTTTCGCATATTGTTTGCTTATAACTTGCAGCGTTTTAAGCCAAATTGCATGAAACTTACAGAATATGTGATAATATGTTAGAGAAGCATTGTCTTAAAATTTGAATAAATACTTTGAATATTAGAGAAGGTATGAGTATTTGTAGTAAATGATTTTTTTACTGCGCATGTGCTAAAGATAGCCTAATTTTTAGATATAGAGGGCAACTTATATAAAAATTTCAGTTCAATACCTTTAAGATCCACAAAGATATCCGCATTTTGGCCAGCACTGTTTTATTTTAAATGCCATCTGCTGCCTCTAGATGTCGTTTGCGCACCCATGTTCCTATATGATTTTGTATGCTTATCGTATGTTTGACCTACCTTTCATTTTTTGCCAGATATTTTCCGATCACCCTGTATATGGCTTCCTCTTTTTATAAAAAACTGTTACTATTTTATATTTATTTTTTTTATTTTGATTTTTATTGAAGATTTATAAAGTAGAAACTTCTTTATAGAGGCTCTTTCATATGAACTAAAATAGACATATTGGTCTAAAGTAAAAGACCACATCATTGTTTGCGTTATCAGTAATTAACCGTGTTTAAGTTTAGAAGTTTCTAACTTATTGTTAATTTGCAGTATGGCATGATAAATATATATATATATATATATATATATATATATTAACAGTTTAGCACATCAGTCTCATCAATATTGATCTTAAAAGTTTTAAATTTGAAATAATTATATAAATTGACATACTCAATCATTTCCTCGTTTTCTTAAATGTGTGTTTGATGGAACACCATTAATTTAAACTTGGATATGGTTAGGTACTATAAAAATTAAACGTTAAAATACTAAAAGTTTTGGCTATTTTAAAAAATTTCTGCTACTGGTCGTTGCAAACTTTTTTTCTATCGGAATTTAAATTTTAGAAAATTTATAAGTGTTCTACTTCTAAAAATCTCTAAACTTTTCGATTGTTCTACAAATTCGTTATTTCTCTTAACTAATATTTTTGATACAATGAATAAGTGCTTCGCGAAAAAATATTTGACCTCCTCTAACCTTCCGTCGAGCACATCTAATCTGTGAAGCGCCCATATTTTTTTGTGCCCAAGTGCAGGTTTTACCGAGAAAGGCGTGGGACCTCCAGTAGCTTCCTGGCCCCCCACCACTCATGCTAGGGTTTCATGGGTTTTTTTTTTCCTCTAGTGCTCTTTTGATATACATGAGGGGCTCATTAATCTGGTAGATGAGTTGCGCCCGATTACGTTTGTATTTGTTATTCCCAAGTTTTTCTCTTTCTTTTTATATACCTGCAAAAGTTCGTATACCTGTGTCGCAGTCTCTAAGTCAATGATATTAATCGGTATTTCTAATATATTGTTTCAAAAACGTCGAACTATTTCAGGCTCTCAACGACAGCAGATGACATTGCTGAGGAACCTTACGGGAAAACAAATGTCAACTCCCTCCTGAATTCCTGGACATTAAGTTGGTTGAAATTGCAGGAAAATACAAAAAGTTATTTAAAAACGGAAATATAGCTTTGTATAAGTGAAGAGTTCAGTTTGCTAAGCTTTTCCTTAAACCTAACAAAAATTTAATTTCTAATCTCACAGATGAGTTGCGCCCGATCGTGTTGGCATTTGTATTGCGCCCGGCCGAAGGTTAAACTGAAGACATTGAAATGGAGTAATGTTTAAATTTCGAAAAAATGAAAGGTTTGATTGATTTTTAAAATTGTTTTCAGAAGTAAATGCATAGAATTCATATCTTAAAAACCTTCAAAAACTTCTTTCTATATTTATTGGCACTAGAATAGCTAATATGCGAAAATGATTTAGTTTATGCTTAATAGCTTAATATTCAATTAAGCTATTAATTTAAATTCTTAAAGCTTAATAGCTTAATATTCAAAATGATTGACTTTTGAATTACAAAATTTATTAAAATCCTCTTTTGCTAAATTTTGCAATGTTTGGATAAAATCAGAAAGATCTTGATAAATCAAAATGAAACTATAAATTTATATACTAACAAGAACAGTTCTCTAACTCCCAAAACCTATAGAGATCCCATTCACTTTGAGCAAGATGCATACTCGAAACCGAATAAATAGTAGCTATAGCTACAGTGAGCTAAGAAATAGTGAGTTACAGAATATATTACTATACCTATCTGATTTACTTTATCTCCCTATTCAAGACGTTGTCCACTACAGGTTTTTGTGAATTTGCACACAAATGCGAAAATTTAGCATATGAGATTTTGAATAATTAGAATTTATAATCAAAGTTGATTATTCAAATAAGCTAGTTCCAAACTATGGTACCGATGAACTGCATTTTTATATTTTTAATTTATTTTCTAGTGTATCTGGACAGTTGAAAATGAACTCTTTGCGACATTGCTACAGTGGCTCATATTTGTTTTTGGACACTTTTTTTTGAAACTTACTTATAAAAAACATCATCTAAATATTAAAGCATTTACTTCAAAATTTTTTCATATAAACTTTCTTTTGTCTATAATGAAACCTACATATTGTAATGAAAATGAATTCAATACCGTTTTTTGAAAAAAATAATTTACAGAGAAAGTGTTATAAACAATCTCACATAAGTAATTGGACACTTTGAACATTCAATAAATGTAAACAAAAATATGCAAATAATCATACATTTTAATACTTTGTTGGGTATCCTTTAGCTGAAATTACACTTTTAATGCGTTTTGGCATGGGTTCAACTAGCTTTTTGTGTAAGAATGTTCAATTTTGTTCCATTCCTCTATTAATACTGCTTTAAGTTGTTCTTTAGAAGAAATATCATGTTTTCCTGTTCTTTTCTCCAGTTCATGCCATAGATTGTCAATTGGATTTAAATCTGGAGAATATGGTGGAGTCTTGATAACTTTAGGACAGTGGGTACAGCAGCCATAATCGAACATTTAGGGTTGTATGTTTGAGATCATTATCTTGATACAACTTGAATGTGTTTTGAATTCCAAGTGTTTGGGCAGATATTTTTAAGTTTTCTTTCATGATATTTATATACTTATATTGGTCCATAATATTTTCAATGAAAACTAAATTTCCCATACTAGAAGCAGCAAAACATCCCCAAACCATTTTGCCTCCACCTCCATGTTTGACAGTTGGCAGTAGATTTTTCGGGTTGAGCTCTTCGTTGGGCTTTCTCCACGCAGTTATTCGCCCATCTTACCCAAATATGTTAAATTTTGATTCATCCACAAATATGACGCTTTCCCAAAACGATATATTTTTGTCTACCATGGATTTTGCAAAATCCAGACGTAACTTTCTTGTTCTTTCATTAATGAAAAATTTTCTTCTGGTAACTCTACTGTTGTACCCATATGATCTGATAACTCGTCTAACAGTTTCAGGGTTTAATTTTATTGCAAATCTTTTTTCTAATTCTGTTGTAAGTTTCACTGCACAAAGTCTTGGATTTTTCTTGATTTTATGCATTATAAAACTTCGATTTCTGGGAGTTAGCTTATGAGGAGCTCCTGATTTCAATGCATTTTCAACAGTTCCACGTAGTTTACATCGTTTTATAGTAGCAAACACAGCTAAATGACTTACTTTAACAAGTTTTCCGATAGTTCTGATGCTTTTATCATCTTTAAAATGTTCAATAATTAAATTCCTCATAGAATTTGTCGTAACTTTGTGGCGCCCGGCCATGTTCACTTCAAATAAAAAAAATTACATGAAGTAGTAATAATTTCAAAGTTCAGACGATAATATTTGACATATATTTCCATTTATAATAAAAATAAATAACAAAAAATATCGTCTGTCAAAAAATTTATTAAAACTTTCAAATGTCCAACTACTTATACTTGTTCTTAACACTTTCTCGGTAAATTAATTTTTTCTAAAAAAAGGTATTGAATTTATTTTCATTACAATATATAGGTTTTATTATAGACAAAAGAAAGTTTATATGAAAAAATTTTTGAAGTAAATACTTTAATATTTAGGTGATGTTTTTTTATAAGTAAGTTTCAAAAACACAAGTGTCCAAAAACAAATGTGAGCCACTGTAAACCTGTGATGAAATAATACTTTGCATATAGATTTGTTTGTTGTATTTGTTTCATGTTATATAGATTTGCCACTAGGTATGCAGTTAATATTTTTAAAAACACTTCAATTCACAATTGTTCACATTTCATTCACAATTTGTTTTTTTAAAAACACTTCATAAATATTGTGATAAATATTAGAAAAAAATTATAAGTTATAAATTCAATAAATTGCCAAAACTCGTGTTTGCCTAGTTAAATTTTGATTTCTTATAATTTGGGGATCGTACCATTACTTACAATCAAGTCTTAGTTGTGTCAATTTGCAACACTGTAACATACAAATACTTTTATTGATAATGTGTTAATAAGGAAAAATTACTAATTATTAATAGAAAGCAATAATTACTCAAGATAATCTTTCTTAAAATACAAAAATGTGTTTCTGGACTAGCTTAAAAGTAAATTAAATATTTTCCATCTTTCTGGACTGATGGTGGATGAGCTAAATAATGTCATTAGTTATAATTTATGAAAAAAAGTTCAACAGCTAATGGAAAACGTGTCATATTAATAAGAAAAAATTCTGTTAGTAGATACAATTATATAGTAGCTCTAAGAAATAGTCCAGTCAACGAAGGTCAAAAATCGACGAATAGAAAAAAAAATGGTGTTTGAAATTTGAATGGTTTTGAAATTCGGCACAGTTGTTGGGGATTGTGCCCTAAACAAAATACTAAAAGTCCCCGCCCATGGGGGTTACCGGGGGGTTTAAAGGGGGGGGGCTTTCTCATTTTTTCTTAAATATCTCGAAAACTATGGGTTCTAGAGAAAAATATTCAATTCCAAAAATAAACTACATTAAATTGTCTGCATAAAAAGTCCCGCATCTTTAGTTTAACATCCATAGTTTAGAAGATATAGGGAGTTTTGAAAAAGTGAGTATTTTTGAAATTCCTTATTGTAATGGTAAAATCAATAAAAAATGCCGAAGTAATTATCTTCAGAAGAACCTCATGCCTATATAATAATTTTATAAAGGTAGTATTGCATGTGTTGAGAGTAGTGGTGGTGTCGGTGCGGGGGAGGAGAAATATATTTGATGAACAGTCGTCATCACTTCCTCCCCTCACATCCGTTCCCCTCCACAAGATCATTTCTACTCAGTCTTTTGGTTCTGTAAACGCTCCAAATGACTATATTAAGACAGTATAATGTAAATATACATAAATATGATGAGTTTAACATAAAAGCTCGCAACATTCCACATTCACAACATCTATTTTTCAACACCTAGTCAACATATAAACATGAACACTAAGGCCCGGTACACACATGCTATTTCTGTTGGAAAAGTCATTAATATAAAATGCCGGAGAATTGATTAACGAATTGAACTGCATTGATACGAGATGGATAGTACACATGCCCCCCCCCCCCCCCATCGAGCTGCGATGCGGGACAGTCATTACCGAGACATTTCCTGATCACGGAGTTCGAACTTGATCGAGAAGTAGAAGAATCGAATGAAATTTAATTACGAGCAAGTGTCAAAAGTGTTTATGCATATATTTATGCAGGTATGTATAATTATATATATAATATAATGTTATAGATATAATGCTATAATAGATAGCCGCCAATTTGAAATAAAAACTTTCTTTCTTAAGAATGAAGCTAGCTTTTTCAACCACTTATTGTAATTCTCTCTCTATATTCTAAGTCATTCATCCTAAAAAAAAATGAAGGACTATTTTTGTAGGAAATTTAATGTAGTTTAATTTTATAACAATGATTTTTTCGCTAAAACCCATAGTTTTCGAGATATTTTAGAAAAACTGAAAAAGCCCCCTTTAACCCCCGCGTCACCCCCACGGTCGGGACTTTTAGTATGTTGTTTAGGGCACTAATTCCTACAACTGTGCCAAATTTCAAAACTACACCATTTATTTTTCCTATTTTTTCTTTGTTGACTCGACTAGAATTGATCTTGTGGAGAGAAACGGATTGAGGGGAGGAAGGGATCACGACAGTTCATCAAATATATTTGTGCCCACCCCGCCTCGACACCCCACTGTTCTCAACACATTCAATACTACTTTTATGAAATTATTATATAGGCATGAGGTTCTTCTGAAGGTTGTTATTTCGGCATTATTTATTGATTTTATCATTACAATAAGGAATTTCAGAAATACTCACTTTTTGAACTTCCTATATCTTCTAAACTATTGATGCTAAACTAAAGATGTAGGACTTTTTTTGTAGAGAATGTGATGTAGTTTATTTTTGGAATTGAGTATTTTTCTCTAGAACCCATAGTTTTTGAGATATTTAAGAAAAACTGAAAAAGGCCCCCCCTTAAACCCCCTGTACCCCCGCGTAACCCCCACGGGCGGGGACTTTTAGTATGTTGTTTAGGACACTACCTCCAACAACTGTGCCAAATTTCAAAACTACACCATTTTTTTCTATTTTCCCATCGTTGTATGGACTAAAATCTCGGTGCACCTAGTACAAGTTTAATATTCTTTCAATCTCTCAATACTGAAGCGCAAAAGAAAATGAATGATTCCCTCTGCAATAAATCTTATTATTCTTATTTTGTTCGTAGTTGGACTCCAAGAAAAACGAAGTATTGTGCGAAAAAACGAAAATATTATTAATGAAAACATTATGCATTTTTTTAAAAAATTACTTTTAGAATCATATTCTTTCTGTCCTTAGCAAGTTATTATCGTAAGTAACTCCATTCCTAAAATAACTCTGATCGATTAGATTCTTAAAATCTCACATTTTCAGCGTAAATATCAAGGATTAGATTTTGCTTTCCTGTCGAGTGATAAAACAAATTGCATCTCAAATTTAATCGAAATTATATTAAAAAAATTAATTACGCATTATTTTCTATTGGAGACTTTCAAGATTTCGCTCTTTCTAATTTTGAACTAATAGCTTTTCATTGGAGATAAACTTTCCACAGAATACAATGTCAAAAATGTAATTTATTTACTTTACATACAAAAACTTCGCTCGAAAATTTCAAGGAGTCATTTTCAAAAAAATTCTTATGAATAATACGAACTACAAGACCCTAAATGTCCTAGTTCTGACTATAACATTTCATTGAAATTTGAACAGAATTTCTAGGTAGGATAATATGTTAAATAAAAAAACAATATAAAAATTATTCTGTTGACCATGGTAAAATTCAGTAAGCCTTACTTGCATGCCAGTTTTGTAAATGGTGGAATTTTCTTAAATTTCTATTCATATTGCTTATGTTATAGCACTTTATTTGATATTCAAGAGCTATTTTCCCTCACCGAATAAATGGAAAATTCTCTCCTGAGTACAATGGAAAGGGAAATTATTATTATTTTGAAAAGTCCAGAAAATTTTGTCAACAGTTATAATGAAGTTTTAAGAGAATCATCGATTTCTACAGATGGTGCAATTTTGAAGAACTTGCTATATTTAGTTCGCCATTATCAATTTTGTTCCGTTAGATTCATAAAATCACACATTTTGCATTGCATTGTTTCAAAAAGAGACATATTTTAACTGATCAGATTTAAGACACAGCATAAAGTTACTGAGCAATACGTGTCATGTTGTTTATGAAATTCTGAAATATCGATAAATTCGCTGGTAAACCGGCGTTGCTCGGGATCCAAATTTTTTCATATGCCCCCCCCCCCACGTTTCGTTTTATACAAATATTGTCACTATCTTTCACAAATATAAATCTCCTTTGAATCCTTTCTTGTTGAATTAAACTTTCAAAACTAGTCTTTTCATTAAATTTTAACAGTATGGTTTGAATGAAAATGCGAGAAGTTTGGAAAAAAGAATATTTATTTTAAACTTTTAAACAATGTTCTGTACAATAACTAATAAAACTTTCCAATGTATAATTATATTATACAGAATTTATCCGGCGTTGATGATTAAAAACTTAAACTTAAAAATATCTTTAGAAGAAATAAAAGGGTAATGAAAATATACGTCGCAAAATAAAACAACAAAAGACAAAACAAAGAGAGGAAAAAATGTAAGAAAGCGATTTTTCCCCCATTGTTTAATAAATTAAAATACGGAAGCATAATATTTCGTCTCGCGCGACATAAATCGTTTGTAGAAGAAAGGCGTTTCCGAAAATTTTAAAAAACGTTAAAAATCAGGAAAGTTACACAACAGCTTCAAATTACTCTTATTAGAACGGGGATATTCTGGACTTTACAATGCTATAAAATTTACGGTTCTCCGATGATAATATATGCAGAAAATTCGCGGAAATAGGCAAAAAAAAAAAAAGCCGCCAGAATTTATCACTTAAAATTAAATAAATAAAATTCTAATTTGAATTTTAAAATAATTTTTACAGCATTAGCTCCTAGTTGTGCCATCACGGTACCAAATTTGGTCCCGGTAACTCAAAAGCTATGGGCGCGCATAGAAAACAAAAAAAACAACGAGCATACATACATACATACAGAGAAAATAAGCTCTTTTACATATGCCGATGGTTGGTTCAGATGAGGTCACCCAACTTACCCCACATAATAACTTAATTTCAAGTAATTGATCAATTTTGCTTCAGTAATAAAAAAAATCTGCAAAAATCACCTCAGATATTGGAACAGAGTTACCAATTGTCGAAACTGTTTAATTTTTTTTCGGTTTTCACTTGCACATTCAACTCTACTCACTACTGAAATTTTGTTTCATTTGGAGCTCTAGAGCCCCCTGAATAGTCGAACTTTAATTTTAACATTCCTATAGTTGGGAAAACTGACACACTTTATATGTTTCGTCTTCTAAACGTAGATGAATTTGAGTTGCAATATAAAATCTATCAATGCATTTAGATTGAATTAGAATCAGAATTTAATATCATTAATTGTGTTATATTAAAATTTCTCATTTCGATATTCTGAAAAACAAAACGAATTTTGTCTAAAAATAGTCTGTATTTATTGCCTGTTAATATTTATGATTGTTATTGATAACTGTATTCCTGCTCAGCAAATCCCGTAGAAAATAATCTCGTAGTTTCGAAGTGACGGATAATTATGATTTCATCTATAATTTTAAAACCTTATCAGTAGATTGGTTCACTGATAAAGTATTATCTGAAATACTTTAGGCATTCTTTTCATCTGTTTGTATCTTTTCACCAAGTTGTAACAATAAAAAACGGATTATAATAAATAACTTTCTACTTATCACATTTTGAGGGAGAAAAATCAGTCTTCACTTTCCCGCCCACGACAGCATTTTAGTGTCGGGAAAAAAAACACAAAATTTGACTTCCAGATTTTGATGAATCCTCGCGCTTCAGACCTCCCTGAGCTCGAAAAGCATCAATTTAGGGAATTATATAGGGGAGAGTCGCCGAATTTGGACCACCTGGCCATTTCGTATTGTGCATTGATAGAGAAGTACTTTAAATGAAAAACAAGTGGTAGAATTTTTTATAGTTTATTTATCTTCAAAGCAATGTAATAAATTTTTTTATAAAATACACTTTATAATAGGGGAAAAATCTTAAAAAATTGAGTCATCTGTGCAATCAAAGAAACCGAATGCTCAGATTGGACCGCCAATTTCTTTAAGAACAGTTAATCAAAACTTTTTTTGTTCTCAAATTCACTCCAGCACGCAATGCATGAACCCAAGTAATTAATTTAATGCATTCTATCACTTCCTCACTTCCCTTTGTTTTCTCGCAAATAATAAGTATCCTTAGTTTTTATTCGATTTGATCCAACATTTGATGGTTTTTAGGGTCCTTTTTTTAATTTGACTTGTTCCACTAGTAGTAAACTGTTTTCTGAATTATTCCTTTAGTTTTAGATAATAATCGCATTGATTTAATCAGCCCAATTTAGGCAACTGTTTGGGTCCAATCTAGTCAACAACAACAAAAATTCCCCTAACCCTATTTTAAAGCTATTTTAATAAAATTATAATAGTGCTTTGTAGCCAAACAAATTTCCTATCTGAGGATAAAATAACGTATTTTGCTGCTTACTTTAACAAAGCGTAAAGACTTTTTTATCAGTTGTTAAAATATATAACTGATGATACCTGAATCTGAATATTTTTTCTCTGAATGCAACCGCGTATACTTTTCTCCTAAAATTTATTTCTTACAACCCATTTATATCTTTATAATATAATTCGTCTATTTTACGGTATAAATATTTAATAGAATTGAAGTTATGATACCAGTCCATTCTAGGCGCTTGTCCAAATTAGGGAACTCTGCCCTATGTACATATATATTCGTAAGTATGTGAACACGAAGACTAAAAATCGCAAAGAGTTAGATAGGTAGAATTTGGCATGTTATCTATTCACCAAAATTGTAGAGCCATACTAAATTTTGGTTTAAATTCAACAAAGGAAAGGAATATTTTTTCTATACTATTTTTATTATATTATAAAATAAACAAGATAGCGCTGTATTCAAAAAATTATTGTAGCATGCGTATTTTTATTTACATCGGAAGAAAATATTACACACATTTTGACTCCACCCAGCAGTTATCTTTACACGTTATCATGGTGGGTATAATTAAAAATAATTTGAAACAAAGATGTGATAATCAGAGAAAAATTGCTCAACAATAAAATTGGTTTCATTGAGTGTATAACTGTTTAACTTTTCAGAAGGTAGAAAATTCATTTTCGAGAGATAATAGTTTACAAAATTATCGGCAGAAAACATCAAAATTATTAAGGGGGAAAAACATCAGTGAAAATGCATTAGAATAAAAAGTATTTTTAATTAGGTTTATTGATATCATTCGGAAACATTGTGTTGCCTATCTCCTAGAAAAAATTATTTTAGGTTGTAAGTTACATTTTATATGCAAGTAGCAAAACATTTCAGTCATAGCATATCATTATAAAAAAATTCCAAATTTTCAGGGTTTTTTTAGTCACTTTAATTCAGGAAATGTTTCTAAAATAAAATACCTAATTGATTGTTCCATTGTTCAAATTTAGTAAATTTCAAAACTTAAATAAGCTCATTTTAGTTCATAGATATCTCTACATTATACAAATGTTCTATTAACTTTAATTTTTATTAGTCTCATCCATTAATGTAACAATTTTTTAATACTTTTACTTAACTTAACATATTTCACGTTCGTAAAGATGAAACTTTGTAGTCGATGTTTCACTTACTTGTTGATGTATTAGAGTTCTGAAATTTTGAACAATTATTTGTTCCTGATAATAATGAAATATTTTAATAATTTTAGTGCTCTTAATTATCAACCAAAACATTAATTTAACAAAATATTGATTTCATACAAGTGGACCATCTAGTAGTTAATTTGAGAACTATTTATTTTAAGAATTCATAATATTCATAATCAAGAATTAGAAAATATATTAAAGACTAAGAAATAGAAAATTATTATTACAAAATAATTATTACAAAAAAACTTTTTAAAAAACGCTTCTATTTGTGTGTTGAAAAGAAAAATAATTTTTAAATCAAATATTTGGTGATTAGAACACAAATCTCGAAAGCGTGAAGGGCAGATAGAAATGCGCAAAGTAAATTGGAATTTTAATTTCTCATTTATGAAGTATTTTAATTTTTATATAATGAATATTTAGGATTTTTTATTGTGATATTCGATATGGCTATATAGTCTTCTATAGTTTGCAGCTCTCACGCTTTTGCGGTTCTTTTACTTCCAGATTTCTGATTTTAAATTTTTTTTCTGTTTAATGCACTGATAAAACTTTTTTTTTAGAACTTTTCTTATATTCATTATTATTAAAGCACACCCATGAAGCTTACTTTGAATTCTGAAACTTGACAACATTAAACCCTTAAAAAGACATATGAGGCGCGAAAGTAAGATAAATCTTAATATAAATAAAAGTCATTGTGGGTATGTTTGTATGTATTTATGTTCCACATCTCCTCCTAAACCACTAAACCTGTTTCAAACAAAATTTGTATACTTATTATCAGAAATGGCGGTAGAGTTTGCCCGACAGGGGGGCACGACTTGCTGTACGGCGGGTCGAATGTAATGAAATTGATCTCAAATTTTCGCCAGATTATTATTTATCAACTACAGTTGAATACTCCGTACTAAATTTTCCCCGACGGGATACAAAATTTTTCCCTGATGGGGGGGACAGCATCCCCGGTCCCCCCTCTGGCGCCACCCCTGCTTATTATTTAAGACAAGGGGACGATACCGACCAACTTCTCAAAGTTCAAATGTTAATTAGAAATTAACCGAAACCGTTTTTCCGCTGTAAGTTCGAAGCAAATTATCCCCCCCAATATTCTTATACCATCTTAAAGTTCAAAATTCTTTTCAATGGTACAAATTTTATATTTGTGACATTTTTTCTTCGATTTTTATTAATTTTTCAAAATTTAATAAATAATTGATTACATACAGACGATTTTGAAATGACGCAAATTTATAGCTACTCAGTTGCTAGGCAACGGTTAGACTTTGAACTAATTTACTGTTTTTTCTGAAATTTTTGTTTATTTTTATAAATATATTTTATATAAGAAGAGAAATATCACAGTCAACTTTTAAAAGCCCCAAAGCTAATTAAAATTTCAGTTAATTGGAAATTAAGCAAGATTTTGGCATTTACCGTTATATTTTTCGAAAATATGTATTGTGTCACAAAACTATTTTTACACCGTATTAAAAGTTTTAAAAATTAGATTTTCGTGACACAAGTATCATTTCCCTTCAATTCGTTGCCCTCATTTTAATAATTTTTCAAAAATTAAATTGTGTATAAAATTCACAATTTGTAACACTTTTTTATTGGTGAAGAACAAGAATACATAAGAACTCTTGCTAGATTACATTAGTAGAATTCTGATTTTTTTATTGGTATTTATTTTAACGCTTTGTCTTAACGGCAACTTGACTATCTAATTAATTGTCCCAAAACATCCGTTAAAATCTTTCTTATACAGCAAGATTTATGAACAAAATTTAAAGTACCTATGCAACAAATGGAGTTATATAAGTTAATAAAAGTTAAATATAAGTTATGGAGAAAATTAGATATCAGCGGTTTTCAAAAATCGTCTGGTTCAATTGATATTCTCATTTTAATTAAAACCGTTTCAGACGATGAAAGAATTTTGGGTATTATAATTTTCTATACAAAAGTAGTTTTTACATAAAAAACATTAGACGTTAAAGTATTTTAATCCCGAACAACGCCGGGCATAACAGCTAGTATAAAATAAAGATGAGATGATGATCATTCTTGAATTGTCTTTAAGAATTCATTCTTCAAAATGCTATTTTATTTAAGCGTCATGATAATGACAGCAACTTCCTTTCAAAAAGGAGACAGCCCGAAAGACACGAGTCTGGAAATAGTAAGAGTGAAGCGAAAAATAAGGAGAAATGCTGGCTTGAATGAATTCAATATTGAGTCTTATTTGTTAATTAAACTTTCTAGAGAAGCTTGCGAAACTAACTGAACCAGACAAGTGCTCTTTAAATAGTCAAAAAAAAAAAAAAAACGGACTGCATAAAATCGGAAGAATTCGACGAGAGAAAAGATTTATCACGTATGTTAATTAATAATGAACGATAATTCTTTAAATTTGTTGGTTCTTAAACTCACTGATAGTGCTTATTTAAAATAATTCACATTGGAGTTTCGCTAAATAAAATAGAATAAACTAGAAATACTTGTGATGTGTCTAAATTCAAGAGCAATTAATAGAAATACGAAAATATATACATAAATCACTATTTCTATCTATGTATGTGTTAGTATTCATAGAAACGTTTTCCTTATAACCATTTCACTTGATAATCAGTATGTAAAAATTTCTAATAAAATTAAAAATTTATATTTATTCTACTGATGCCAGTATATTTGGCAATTTTTGATTTTTTTATAACTAGTATTCTAAATTTCTTCTATTACTTACAGTAATTAAAACAGAATATTCGGTAATTTTTGATAATTCTCTGTTTTATTGACGTTTTAAATGTATTTATTTACTTGAATTAAATAAATCAAAATATTGCGAGGGGGACATTGTTAAAAAAAAGAAACTATACAATTAGTTTAGGTCGAAGAAGAAAAACAAGTAATTTCACAGAACTGAACAACAGTACCATGATTTACAGATAGAATTAAATAGAATTATTCAAAAATTGTAAATCTTTAGGTCCCACAACTTGATTAAGTGATTAAAACGAGGACAAAGAAACATCGAATAATTTTGTCACGTTTTCTGAATCTTAAATTCCCTGAAAATTTGGTTCAATGAAATTTTTTATTCTAATCTTAGGTTTCAAATGCGAGCCCCCCCCCCCCCCACCCAGAAAATGCTGAGGACATCCAAACCTTATAAAAATAAATAAATGAAAAGTATATTTTATTTATCTGAAGTATTTTTTCCACGTATCAAATTCTTTTCAACAGTTAAACTATTCTTACAGCAAGTTATATAGAAAATTAAAAATGAGCTTTTATTTAAAAAACTATGCCCTTATAGAAATCACTGATGGTAGAGTATTGATTTTTGATTATATTCTTCCTATTTAATAACAAAAGAAAAACGACAGCATTTCATTTTATTAAGAAAAAATTCTTTCGCCTTAACAAATCTCAAATAGTTATTTATACTCGAATGTTTTTTATTGATTACATTTAAAAATATAAGAAATAATCATCTCATTAAAATAAAAAATAGTAACTAACAGTAACATTAGAGCAATAAATAAATTATATTTTACTGTTCTTTATTAACTATCTGTATCAATTTTATCAATAAAAATCTTATTCAAATTAATGTTAAAATATTAAGGATGGGGATATTTTCAAAGATTTGCCAAAAGAAAAAAGTTATAATACATTACATATGCAAGGAACGGCATTGGTTTTAATTTTTCTTTGTTTGTGTTTTGCGACCTCATGAAACAAAAACAGATTTATTTCTTAACAGCTTAATCTGGATTCCACATCAGAATTTTTTAAACATTTTTCCTTCAATCTGCTGAGAAAAGGAGTTTGAAAGGAACCTCGGAATTTGGAGACTGATTTATATTCAGTGACTGTGCAGGCAATAATGTTATAATGTGCTCATGTTGAAACCAGTTCTTAAGAGCCTATTCTGTAATTTAATGTGAATTTATATCTACAAAGGGGAAGTTTTATTTCTCTTAAAGTTAGGTTATTCTTCCAGTTTCTATTGTAATGCTGTTCTACTGCGCATATAGTGGGGAAGGGGGGATAGTTCAACAAATTTTACATCGCAACAATATCTTAAAGAGTTAATAGATGTATGAATGATATAACGGAAATATGGAGAAAAGTTCATTGCTATCTTAAGAAAGAATTGATTGCATTAAGAATTACTTTAAAAGAATCCGTAATTTCCAACATTACCATAAAAAAAAGAGATTCTTTTCTTAGGATACGAACTGAAAATCAGATATAAAATCTGTGTTAAACTTGAAAGTTTATCCACCTACTAATAAACAGAATGAAATGTTTGTTTAAGTTTTATTTAATATTTCCAGTAGTATGCTACAAACCGTTAAATATTTTTGGGAACTTTACTTTAAAAAAAATAGATAATCACCTTCAAACATTTCCTTCCTTTATAACTTTTTTGTCTATCAAATTTCATCTTCTTTTGTTGCGTTGGATGTTGGATGAGCATTCACTAATACTATGAATTTTTTACAAGAAGACACGTATATAGATCATAAATAAAATTCAGTTTTAAGTTGTAAGCAAAACCACTGTCCGAACAAGGCAACATTTAGTCTTTATTTAGACTTTAAGCCTTATTTTTCTTAAACCTTAATGGTAAAAAAAATATACACATAATACTTGGAAAATTTACGATAGATTCCTCTGATATTAATCTTAATTCAGTACTGTGGATTTTTCAAAGCTTTGAAATAAATACTCTGCCAAAGGTGTTAAGATATGTATTAAACATATCATTCATAAATCAACCATTTAAGATATTTCCTTAAAAGAATATTTGGGTCATTCTCCTGTTATTATACATGGGGCATTTGCAGACTTTTGAAGTATGTAAAAGTAGTAAAATAAGATGTGTATTCATTTTTTTTGCAATTGAATTCAAAAACCAGGACTGGTTCTCAAATTTCAGGTAGAAAACAAAACAATAATTAAAGTTTAAATATTTAAAAATGATTTAATATGCTCGTTATGCACGGGACTCAGAAAAAAAATTAATTTCCACCTTGACTTCTATATGTCATAAACTCTGTGAATTTAGAACTTGTATATTACCAATATATTTTTTTCCTAACAGCTTAATAGTACCTATATCCAATTATGCTACATTTTTTTCAAATACATCATTCAATAAAATTTAAAATTTATTTAATTTGTGTTATGCACGGAACATGTCTGAATTTTACTCCATCTCAGCAGTAGGAATTCAAAAATTATGATAGTAATTATATTTCTAATGAAACAAAAACTACTATAGGTGACAGATAAGGTATTTAGGTAAAATATTGAAGAAGAAAAGTTATATATTTTACTTAATTATATATGTAGTTTTTGGTTTTTTTTTAATGAGGCCATTACATAATTCATAATATTTACTATATACATAATATGGCCTATTTTTAACAGGAAAGTAACAGCACTAATTCAGAGTTTTGAGTAAACAGGTGGATAAATTGGTGATCTGAATATCAAATTTTATAAAGCAATAAAGATAGAGGATAATTGAACATTATAGTGAAAGAGAAATGCATTAGGGAAGTTTTGGATTGTATGTGTGACTACTTTTCAGTAATAAGTTCTCATATAAACACCAAAAGAATACAATTTCAAGAATTCCAAAATGATAAAAATTCTCCTGAATCAAGAGTCTTACAGTTGGATTTTGCCATGAACTGTAGTTGCTCATACCAGGATGAAGTCCAGAGTGCACTTTTGACACGATAAAGCATAACCCTTTTTACAGCTGCAGTATTTGTACATGGAAAATGAAATACTTACTTAATATGTTCTGGCACTTCTGAGAAGCAAAAAAGTACTGTGAGAGCTTTCATTGAAAAAATTTATGAAGAAATTCAGCCAAATACAAGGGAAAACAATTTTTTTGAAGAGATAATATGGGCATATATATATACATATTATGGATAATATAGATACATGACCTTGCTGCTACGAGACCTTAGCATTAAATTCAAAAAAAAAAAAAAATCAACTGGAAATATTTTGCAACGGCCCACGGAAAAGATGTGATGGATGAAATTGGTGGTAAGGCAAAATGCTTGGTACGATGGTAATGCTTTCTAACAAAATCTGATTTCTATGACTAGGTAAAAATAGCTTATTACTTCAAAATAACTGTTATTTTCAATATCAGTATGGCCATCCTTCATATAGATGAGATGAAATATATTCGCATTTTTCATTTTATTTTTCATAATAACATTAGAAACAAAGTTTATTGAAAGGAAAATAATATCAAGATTAACTCTTTAAATATTATTTGTTATTTCTATATAAAAAGTTTCCTGATATAGTAATATATAAAATATTTTTTCCAGCAAAAGAGTCTTAATTTATTGATCATTGTAGTAGAACCAATGTAGTAATGTAATTACATTACCAAAAGCTATTACTCTACTATAGCTCTACTTACCAGCAGATCACTATAGTAGAACCAATAGAGGATCGTACCATATTTGGGCCCCGATGGCATGGTGCCAAAGTATTGCCCGATTCCACCAAACTCAGATCCCGTTTCCACCAAATATTCGGGTCCTTCTGCATGCTAAATCCATCGTGACACAAACGTCCTCCCACTGGTGTATTGTGAAAGTATGAAGATTCAGGGGGGAAGAGTTCAAGATCAGATATTGTTTCTTCATCTGACCACGATATGAAAGTAAGAAGTCCGTTCCAAAATAGCCTTAGTGATGCTTCAAAAAGAAAAATTAATTTTTCTAAACTAAGCAGTACGAAATCATGGTCTAAAAACATGCACAGTCAGAATCTTATTTTAAAGTATCATACATGGATGCAAATATTTTTGTCAAGCTGATGTACACTAAAGTGTTTCTCTTCAAAATAAAGAAGTTGGGTTAATTTTAATGTTCACTTTCAAGTTAATAATGTAACAAATATATAAATTAATAATTTTCAAGCTCACTTTTATAATCTAATAGATTCACAGAATAAATTTTTACAGTATGAAAAATAAGCAGTGAAACAAGGCACTGTTAAGAAACTCGAGAATCGCCTACAGAAAACTTTTGCTCACCGACGCTACGTATAGTGACAGACAAAAAGCATTCATACAATGATTTATAATTTGTATGTTCTTGCTTTCTTTTATAACTATTATATTAGTGCAAAAGATTTTATTATAACCAAAAAAATTAAATTTAAGTTGTTTATAATACAAATTAAAAATCAATATAGCTTAGAATACCTGAATTAAAGATGTAATTATTTTGATATTAGCAGTTTACAAAGGTGCATATGTATTACTATTCTTGAAACTGTGGTTACAAAAGGTGAACTTTCGATTCTGACTGAAACCACGGACCATTCCTTTTTTTAATATTTATTGATGCATTTCAGAATGCTTATTTTTGAGAACTTAGGGTTTTTATTTTAAAAATAAACATTTTCAAAGAAAGAAGAAGCATATTGAGGCTTTAAAGAATTCTATGTATTGGTTCCGAAAAATATTAATAAAATTTCACGTATTATAGAAAATTTCAAGGAACCAAGACTTGGATTTGCACATAAAAAGGAAAGAGAAAATAAAAACACCTGATCGTATGATGGGCATTTCTAAAATAAATTGTATTAAGGGACACCGTAGAGTGATTTTAAGAACCATCATATCTCCTTATTAAACGTTATTACAATGATGTGTTTTCAATGATAGGGAAATCGAGAAATCAGGTTAAAATACCCTAATGAAAAGGATTATGCAGTCAACACAAAAAATAGATAACTACACTCCGTAACATAGTCCATAGAGAAAAAAATTAGTTCTAAAATGAAGTTTAATTTAGAAAATGAAGAAAATTTCATTTGTATATACAAAAAACTGAACGGATTTTTTTATAGAGAAGACTTAATACACAATATGACAAAAGTGTTTGTACTTCATAAAGATACAGGTTCATTATTTATAAAGCATAAATACTTGGCGTACTGAAAATTAATTTTTATTGAAGTGTATTTAAAAATAAGTGTTGTCACTTTTAGTTAGCAGATTAATTTGCATTTTTTTCTGTAAAGAAATAAAAAAAGCTTGAGAGTTAATTAATTCATGTTTGGAGTACCGCCTATTTTATAAAAGATTAAATTTAGGCTTTTTGACACCTGTTTTATCTTTATAAATTAAAAGCTCTTACGGCATAACTAGCAATTGAATTTCTTGAAATTCGTGGATTTCAGTTGATTTTTACTCAAATATTATAGCGGCATCGAGTCTAAACATGGGTCGAACTCAAAATAATTTATTTTAAGTAAATTTTAAAGCATAGCCTTTTTTAATCTTATTTTAGCGGAAATGGAAATAAAATTCCTTTATAGAAATGAATTTATGCATCTTAATGTATCACGAATCGTCACATTTATATTTATTTATTATTTAATCCTTGAGACTTTAAAGTTCTGATAAATACTAACTTACAATATTAGGAAAATTTTGTCATTTTAGAATTTTTCATGTGGTTGTTGTTGTTTTTTCCCAAGTACTTTACGATTGATTATTTCTGAGTATTCCGTATTAAAGCTTTAAACAAAATTGTAACTTTAATTATCTAATATGAAAATTTAAAAATATTTTTGTTTTATTTAATTACATTAATTATTAGGAATATATATTTATTTGTGAGTATTTTTAAAGCATTTTATATTTTGCGTATTGTAAGGTGATTGCGAACGTAAGACAGGACTTTTTTGGAGAATCCAACTTTCTTTGCCATATCTTTTACTATTTCCTTACTTCATAGAATATTTACACTTTTACAGCTTCAGTAAAAAGATAGAGGGAAAAAAACAGTTTTTAAAACGGTCTTTTATTAGTGTACTAAAATGTAGAATTTTGAAATTATTTTCTACTTATTAGTCTTTAATTTTTAATTCATTATAAATATTATGGAATCCCCTAATCAAATCTTCTCAAACTCACTACTAGGTAGTAACATGAATACGGAATCTAAATTTAACTAAATTACTCGATTTACTGATGATTAATTTCTAGAAACATTAAAATAATATAATGCCATCCAGAATACGCAAGCATAGAGAATTTCAGAACTCCAGCACATCAGGAAGTGAATGAAGAATCGATAATAAAACTTCATCTTTACAGACATGAAATAAGTCAAGTGAGATAAATGTATTTAATAATAGTGAGAACAAATATCTCTTTGCACAAAATAAAAGTAAAGTCGAAGGGATTTTTTCCCCTGAAAAGACTAGCTTTCTTAACAGAATTCATGATAGAAACTAGTTTACAAATTTTTATTTATATACTTTTTAAAAAAATAAGACAAATAGAATTCTGGATATTTAACTGCATCCGTACAAGAATAGGATATATGAAAATGCAAAAACATAAATTGAACCACAGCTGTTTAAACTATTTAAAAAATAAAAGAAATCACAACAAATGCACTTAAAAGGATACTTTAATCATACCAATATTTAAAAAAATAATTATATTAGTTCCTAGTGTAATCTTAAGTATTTGACCAAGTTTTTAGCACAAACTTTACCAAAAAAAGAAAACTTTTTTACTACAAACTCTAAGTAGGAAGAAAAAAAGTTTCTATAATTCATATAATCTGAAATATTTCATTTTTTCCCCTATTTTAATATGCAACTGTAATCAAAACAAAATCTTCTAGCAACAGTGACATTATCAACGAAAAAAAAAAAAATGCTGCTTGTTTTCCCGATTTCGAACAAGTTTCTGATAAAAGAAAATTCTATTTACATTTCATATTAATGTTCTTCTAACATATTGGTGAACAAGAAACTAAAATCAAGTATCATTAAATATATATTTGTCTTTTAAACTAAAAGAGAACCGAGAAATCCTATAAGTTATCCGATTGCTTCACCTGCAGCTAAAAATCCCTTGAAAGCAGCTTTGCCTCAGAGCATTCTCATCTCGGTCAGTCATTCAGGGCGCTAATACGCCAAATCTGGCAGTCCCAACCGGTTAAAAGTTTTCCCATTCGGCGCATGCGCAGAACTCGGATAAAGTAATGCCACGTGACGTCTCGAGCGACTACACACAAACGTTTCTCCCGAAAACTTCTCTCTCTTTTCTCCTATCTTGAAGAAACTTTTTGTTGTTGTTATAGCGTTTTGAGAAAGATTTGATTCTTCTCTAAAGAGGAGTCGTTAATTTGTGACGAATTCATATTTCGGATCCTGAGCAATCAGTGAAAACTTCTTTGATTAGATTAGGCATTAAAAAAAAACGGATGTGACAGCGTTTCGGCTTCTCTCTGTCGAAGAAAATTTTCGCTCTGATTCACTTGTCGCTGGGACAGAAGTGTCATGGCGGCAGCTTGAACTCTTCGCTGCTGATACGTGCTGCTGTCAACAGGGAAGTAGGCTTGCAGGGTTTGGCTCCGATTATAAACTGCTTATCGCAATGGAGACGCGTCGTTATTTTACCAGATAAAAGCCTTTGGCTTTAATACAAATATTGGAGCCTCCATTCTCCACGGCTTCGTATTATGCGAGTTACTTTAGAATAAACGGCGACAATTTCTTCCGTCAGGTGAAAAATTTTACTTGAAAATGAGAATCAGCATTCTGTTTTCAATAAATACAAATCAGAATTATGGTTTGGCTTGTCGGTATAACTAATTCCGCAAATCCGCTGTTTTTAACCTTTTTATACTTGATCTATTCCACTTAAAACAAGAAAAACTACTGGTTTATGTTAAAGAAATGTATTGAGAATCACATAAATTTTTTACTGAAGTCCAGTCATAAAATTTCCTGTATTTGTATCTAAAATGCTTAATTTATTGTTTATAAAGAAATACTTTACAAATAAAATGCTGGTATCATTAGATGCGGATCATATATTATTAGCTGTACGATTGCTACACTTAAATCTAACAAGAAGAGCAATATATAAATATGTACGCGTAGCAAAGAAATTGCAGACAGTTCAAGACGCTGAAGTTTAAATTCATGTTCAAGCGTTTAGTTAATTTAGAATTCGCTAATTTTATCTTCATTATGTTTACAAATTTCGTTGAAATTTATTATCCAGCGTAATTTCAATGAGCTCGCTTTTGATTTAAATCGGATATCTCAAATCTTTTTTGTTAAGAATGCTGTTAATATATTTAATTTTTTTTATTAAATGTCAGAAACTAAGATTATCTTGTAGCATTATCTTACAGTCGGTGCATTCTATTTTTCCACTTTTGACGTTTGTGAACTCATTTTTAATTCAGTGAAATATTTTTATTCGAAAGTGATTTTTACTATTAAACAACTATAGAACACAAAATGTTCTTTTATAATTATTCTACAGTCTTAAATCCTGTTCTTTCTTCCCACTACTTTTGACCTCGTGTATTTAACTTTTATTTCAGTCATAAAAAAAAGAATTACAGTTTTTCATCCGGAATTTTATCTTTACCATTAGACAAATACAATACACCGCAAAATCAAATGAATTTTAATCCTGGGAAAATCTTTCTTATACATATTTTAAGTGAATATTTCGAAATTTTTTTTAAGAACATGAGTTTTAATTTTAAAAGTAATTCTACTCTTTTACATTTCTTTCCGGAGAAATATTTAAATTTAATCCACAAATATAAAACAACGAAGATCTTAGCATAATTTTATAAAAGTGACTTCTGTTAAATCTTGATGCCATATACGCACTGAACGAATCTATCTTAGCATACATACCCTGCACGAAAATAGCGATTTAAATTCAGTTTACCAGTCCATTTAATGAGGTAAACACATAAAATGGTCAAAGTTTCTGTTACTTTTCATTTCCACAATTGTTGCATTTTTGGTTCTTAAGAATAATAGTTGTAGTTTCTATTCATTATTTTCAGAATTTTTAAGATATATTGTCTTTTGAACTTTCTTCAAGGCAATGAATTATAATAATTGAACTTGTGTATCTCTACAAATCAGATAATCTCTGGCATGCAATCCAGAAATTTCTGTTTGGTCGCATCAGATGCAAAATACTAGCGTTTGCCTGGTAAGATAACCCTTAAACACGATAATAATCTAGTAGATACTAATCAGCAAATCTGTGAGGAAATAACGATAAAAAAATATATTGTCAAGCACAACTACATTCTTTGAAAAGGAACTTATGGCTTGAAGCCTGACTTTTTTGAGGTAGTTATTTAACTTCATCCCTCAACATAAGGAACAAACATCTTTTAAAGTTGATATTATAATTTTTTTATAAAATTCTATCGCTCTACGCATTTTACTTCTAAAAGGGGTTGATTTCGATTTCATAAAAAAACTGACTATTTGGCCGATCGAGAAAATCTTAATTTTGGAAATTTTGTTCATTTAACTCTTATTTGCACTGTGTACATTTCATGATTTGAAATAATTCTTGAAGACAAAGGAAATTAATTTGCGTCTCTTTAATTCAATTTCAAAATATTCACTTCTCCTCAATTATACAATTCATTTTCGAATACCCTAAAACTTCAGAATTCAGTAACAATTGTCCGATTGATAATTCATTACATCGGGTTACATTATTACTTTCGTATTCGATGGAATATTCGATTGAGAATTTACTGAGGTCTGTCAAGTGAAAGTCGTATTAAGATCTTAAGTATTTTAGAACCGGGCAATTTATTAATAAATTTATCGATTTCGGGTATTTTTTTATTTTGTTTTGTAGACAAACTTCAAAACATATTTTCATAAAATTTTCTGTCTCCGTGCAGGATCCTTTGAAAATTTGCTCATTAACAAAACCAGAAAATTATTACTAGCTCCATTGAAAATACTATTCTTTGGCCTTGTTCTGAAGTACCAATTTCCTTCTCTTTCTTTTTTTTCGCATAAAATCATTCGAATTTTGAAAATAGTGTATGGAATATTTTTCAGGAGTAAGGGATATTTGAAATTGCGTTTAAGAAGACTTCTCAATACATGCAAATTTTAAGTTTTGATTCATTTTTTTGTGTTATAAAATTTATGTCTCTGTAAATATACACATAATATTAAAAATTCTTCATCATTTATTTTGTAAATCATGATAAAAATTTGAAAATTTATAGTTTTAAGAACAATTTTTTACACTCAATTTTTATATTTTCATTAGTCAGCAATGTTAAATAAATATTTCAAAAAATGGAAGAGGTAAATATTGCCCCCCCCCAAAAAAAGTCTTTTTTTGTATAAATCAATGGAGCGTTCTTTAGACAGCACTTATTTTGTTTTATAACCGAATTTTTGTCTGAAATACAACGACTGAGTTATAACTAGCCTTACTTTTTCTAGGAAGTGAATATGAGATAAACCTGAGAATAATGGACACATCATCATACATTAGCACGAAAAAAATCAGAGGATATTTTATTCGATTTATGTAGAGATTTTATTTCTTTTGCTCACTTCCTTCATAACTCTTAAATAAAATTGAATAAAAAGCAACTGTCGAGTTACTCTAAATGTTTCAAACATTATCACTAACAGAAAAAATATCGTAACATAGTTGCTGATTGGAGCGTTGTAATCAAAAGCAATAAAATAAAAGCTTTGGTTCAGTCGCATGTTTCGCGTGACTCACTCTATTCCACCCGTTGAACATTTCTGAAAGAAAACAAACGCCAGAATTCTAATTGGTTTTAATTCTGACGAAATACGTATCTATGGATCGAATATATACTGCAGCTGTACCCGGAGTTATAGACGATACGTGATAAAAAAAATAGACGATACATGATAAAAAAAAACTGTGAAATAAATATTCAAGTTGAAAAATCTCCTTAAATTTTACACCTGTAGTCTGAAACATTGCCGCAAGATATCGCTTTAGGTTTGCTTCGTCTGTTTTATATTCATCTGGCTTGTAACAGCCGTTGCATTCGGTGAGCAACGATTTTTACATCACGCAATTTACAGAAAGAATGCCATCCTTACATTATCATGTTAATAAATGCGCAAGTGAAAATTCTTCTTTTGAATTAACGTCCAAAGAAAGCATTTTTTAAAAATCACATTAGCTTTGGCAAAAGCATGTGAGTGAAAGATTTGATGAAACAATAAAATTATTTTAAATTTCATTCATTACAACAATTAAAAGCATCGTTACAAATTGTGTTAAAAATCAATCATGAAAAATTTATTAAAATTAAAGAAAAAAAAATACACGGAAATAAAATTGGTATCACTGAACAGCCAATGGTTTACATTTTCAAAAGTGTTGTAGAAATGGCAATTGTGCGATAATATGCCTCGAACTTATTGAGGAGAAACGTCAAAATTTCAACCAATTTTAAATAATTGAAAATCTAATTAAAATTTTGAAAAACCTTTCTTAGTGAGCCCTACTGCCCAAGAATTAACTACTTGCCAAATTTGGTAACTTTAGGTCCTACTTTCTACGCCGTCCTGTACGTTACGTAGAGAGACTTTTGTATCAAGCATTTAACATATATATATATATATATAAACAATATTGTGTTAAAAATATTTATTGTTTTATTTTAACTGCTTTATTATTCATGCATCAAATTGATAATGGATAACGGTATATATTTTGTCAACTCTACTAATAATAAAGGAGAATGTGTGTCTGTGCATGTGCGTTGGCGTTCTACAGGGCCGACTTCTGTACATAGAGCTACGAAATTTGGCACAAACGTACTTTGCAGGGTAGGAATGTGCAACTCGAAGCCTTTTTTGAAATTTTAATTAATTGAATATTAAGCCAATTGTTGGTGTTTTTCCTTAATACCTTCCGAAAATATTGCAGCACAAAAGTCATTTTTATGCCACGTGAAAGTGCAAAAAATTACCTTTTCAATGATATCAATTAAGTTGCCGTACAATATTTTCTCTACTTTAATGACTACTTAATGTCTACTTAAAAAAATATTTTTGGAATAACTTACAGCAATACTTTTCATTGTTGCAAAGCAATTCAAATCGTTCTCATTGTTTAAACAAATATTTAATTGCGTGTTTCTCTTTCATTATTGAAAGCTGAGGTAATATCCTAATATATTTTGCTTTCATATTTTATTTCATGAAAATTTTAGCGGAATCTTTGAACCAAGCTCTCTGAGATATTACGTATATTAAGAAATATTTCCAGTTAGCTGAATGATTATGATTGTTATGTTTTCATTGTTTTTATCAGCATATTTTAATCCATATAACATGTCGCTGACATAAAATTTGCCTTGCCATTTTAGTGTTGTAATCAAATGCACATTTTGCAGAAGGAGTAATAAAGTGAAATTGGTGCCAAAAACGTGCAATTAGATGTCACGTGACACGGCAGTCACTTGACTCCATTAGGGGCATTTATGTAGACAATGAACAGAACAAGTGCAAGGCTACCAAAAGAACACGAGTTAAATGTCTATCGCAATTTTAAATTTAAAATTGATTTGTTAATGGAACCATGAATTTGAAATTATGCATAAAATATTCAATTGAAATTGTATTCTCGGCGAAAAAGCTGGTTGCCGAAGGCGGATAGTATAAAATATAGAAGCTATAGATTGAAAGGTTGCCTTAAACCGCTCACTTTTTCAACATAAAATTCTTTTAGTTTTTATTTGATAAAATTAGCATTACTGTCTTGACTTAAGCAATTTTTTAGCATCCTATTTAGACGATACATCCAATTTGGAGACAGTTATTTTAATTATAATCCATATAAGAACGTAAAGGGTACTTGAGATACTACTTAATCTTTTTTAAGTAATTTTTGTATTTTAAATTAACTGCTACTAGATTTAAACTTTAAAAAATCCAACATCGATGTACAAGTCAGACATGCCATTGCATGCGAAGCTGTTATCAGTATACATTTTTTTGTCTTCAGATTTCTAAGCATCGATTTTCAACGTATTTATATTCGATTAATTTTACCTTGCATTTTTAAAACAAAAGGTTATGTCCAGTTAAATTGTTTATCTCTTGCGCTTTTAGAAATTTTTGGTTTGACGTTTTTAAGCTAACCTAAATCATACCAGTGTCGGGTGTAAAAAAAATTAATAAATATTACGTATATGCTAACAGCACTATCCATAGCATTTTGGTCCTATCCATTTTATTTTGGAATAAATCGAGTGAGAAAGTGGATTGGATTGGATTGTTGGTTTTCATGGCTCAAGAGCCATATTTGGCCATACTGCGCCAGATACATGGTGTGAGAAAGTGGAAAGAGAGCGGAGAGATATGGATTTGTGATTTCGATTCACACTGGAATTATTAGGAGCTTTATTGGATCAAATTTTCTGTAAAATGTGCTTAATGATTTTTTTATGCATTTGAATCAAAGTTGTTTCCAACTATTATAAATTTATTTCTGATAATTTCGGTGTACCACTCCTTCGGATTAAGATTTTATGAAAATAGAGAAACAGAATAACGTTTTATCAAAACTCGAAACAGCAATCAAAGATTTTTCATTTACAGTGTTCAATAAATGCGTCTGTTTTTCATAATACAGTTTCGCGGATAGAAGTATTGCAGAATGATTTGTAATTAAAACATTATATTTCCTTTTCTCACTTATTTGTTTTATTGTGAAAACTGTTACTACATTCCAATAGAAGAAAATTATTCAAAATAAAAACTGCTCTAAACTGAATAAATATCCATTTAAACCTACATTTTAATTTTCTACATAAATAATTTAAAAATGAATGAAAGCATTCGTACACTCGAAGTCTTAATTAAAAGAAAAAACCCACTTCGTCGAAAAAAAATACGACTATAGTTTTTTGTCGTGTTTTCCTCTAAAATCGATAAACAATTAATTCAATGATAAAAATTAAAAAATACCATGGTAATTTATGATAATTTGGGGCATTAATATCCTTAATGGAGAAGTTACCATATCGAGGCTTCATTGTTGAAGAAATTTTAATACAAGAGACAGGAATACTGCTTTAATGAAAATTGTCTGATTCAAAGAAATGGAACATAGAGTTGTGTAAAAAAGAAAAGAAAAGTGTCCCTAGGAGCGTATTTTTCTGAAACGGCCAAGTATGAAATAAAGTATGATAAATATCGTGAAATGTCTTTAAACGAACTAATTTCTAGTAAGAAAATATCATTGCACTGAGATATCTTTGAAAATAGTGAGAACAAATGTCATCACATAAAATATCAAGTTAGCTATCCCCTCGAAAAATTCTGAACGGACAAAGCAGCCAAAATGAAACTTTTAAATGAAATTTCTTTAATTTTTGCATTGAGACGCAATTAGTATTAGGATGAAATTATATTTAAAAAAGAAGATAAGTTTTTCATATTAGATAATCATGCAAGCATTTTGGTTTAAAGCGGAATTAATACAGAATATGAAAATGGAAATGCAGAAATCATAATTTTGTATACAAGAGTACTGCATATTAGGGTGGATCGCTCTTCTATGGAGAAAAAAAATATTATTAATCAAAACCTACCTATACGGAAAAGGTGTTCTATGGTATGGAGATTAAGAGAAAAATAATAAAAAAATTTAAATTCTAAATTTAATACTACCGAAAGAGGGTTGAATTTTCAAAAGAAATGGAAAAATACTTAATTTTGATTATTGATTATACGATTTTAGATTCTTAATAATTGTTTTTTTT